>JACEIK010002822.1:34437-45816 GCA_018107945.1 Datura stramonium | reverse complement strand
ATAAGAAGAGTAGATAAATCAGAAATACAATTATCCTTCACTACAACTGAAACTTAATAATATCAAAGAAGAAAATAGAGCAGAGTATCTTCTACAAATTACAATAAAAATCCCTTTATCAGCTAAGAGATTGTCTTCATCTAAAAGAGGAAATAATGATGTGATGCGTACTTGTCTTTTCTCTCTAAATTTATATCTTCTTCCTCTCTCTTTTTTCCTCCCCTTTTGCAGAGTACTCCTCTGTCTATTTATACCTTGAAAAGTAGGGTACTTTTCCTACTTTTTTCAGCAATGGACAGTTATACCCTTAAATAAATCATTCTGGAACCGGCGAAGGTACCAGCAGTTCACTGATGAAATTCGTGAATCGCCGGATACTTGCTATTCTTCTACATTCATTTCCAATGAACTTCGGCGGTACCAACTATTGAGGAAAATGTCACATTTCTTCACAATTACACTTCGCCGATCACCTGGACTATGACAACCCAAAAATACTCACCATACTCACCGAAAAGAGAAGGAAACACCCCAAAAGACCAAAACAATGAGAAAGCAACAACTTTCTATCAAGTGAAGCTCTGAAAGGAATCATTAACCGTACAAGGGAATTTCTCAACCAAGTCACACATATAGCATCTCGAGTTGTAACCACTGAAAATTCAAAGCTTTCCTTAGAGTTTGCACTCCCTGTTCTATGTCCATATGAACTATAAATGCTCTTGCATCCCTAAAAGGAATGATGCCACTCACCAAATATAAGGATCCCTATTCTCTTGGCTCTTTGATCATTTGAATGCATATTAGGGATTAATTGCAAGAGGCACTCACACTCACTCTTCCAAAAGATATCTTCATGCATATACTTGACCCATAGGCTTACCCTTTGTGTAGTTTTCCACTAATGTAGAGTAGCTGCATGTCACGACCCGAGAGTATACTTGGATCGTAGACATGGGACAAGGAGCCTCGAGAGACCCTAAGTCAACCCATGGCATGAGCATATAACTAGTTCATTCACATGAGATGGAAAGCTTAACTTAATAATCATGAAATAACTGAAAATAATAACATGACTTATAAGAAAGAACATTACATGATCCAAACATAAAAGGCTAAATATTACAAATAGGTCTGAGAGCCTCTAATCATAACAGAGGGGTTGAAGGGACAAAAGCCCCAACTAACCCCAACTTTTATGAAAATAAAAAGATAGACACGATCCGAACATGAAGCCCTCGAATAATGAGGACTCACCACTAAAAGCCGAGAGCATATCCGAGAGCAAGCTAGGAATGATGCTGAACCTGCGAACCAGATCCTAAAAATATGTGGGTCAGTACTTTGAAGGTACTGAGTATGTAAGGTATGCAAAACAATACTTAAGAACATAAAAGTTATAGGAGTGGGGACATCATGATCATAAGACTGAAATCGTAACTATATCGTAAGGCTTGAGATTTCCAAAATATTCGTAAACCTGTCATAGTCGTAACATGTGAGAAAAACATTTCATAAAACATAACTTGAGCCAAAAGAACATAATCATACATGCATTAAAACCATGAGGAACAATGGGAGATTTATACAACCAACAAACAACATATGAGGACACATGGAGCCCAACATGTAAACCTAGTCGGAAGGTTGTTCAGATCTTGCCAAGGGTATGAACCATGAAAGGCGTGATATTACTCGTGAAGGCCCTGTAGGGCATAGGAGACAGTCACTGAAGAGTCCCAAGCATAACCTACGATGGCACGTAGTTCTAAGATTCGGGTTGTAACCTAGGCCCCGAACCTACTAGGTGTTAAGTACTACTCCCAAAACATGCAACGTGCTCATAGAAATTCATACATGACATGTATGGCTAGTTAAATCGTGAGAATCATATCATGCTTGAAAATTCATAATAATAGCAATGGAATTGGGCCAATGAATCGGCCAAAATAATAGTTCATAAATCATAAGCGACATGTGGGCATTGCCCATAATTTCAATCAAACTTGAGATGCTTAAATTTATAGGAAACACGAGCATAATAACACGAGTAATTGAAAACATGCTTAAAATTCAAAAGTTCATTCCATGCTTGAGAAATCACCATAACCATGAATTTCACTAAAACCCCATGATTTGGGCACATGTGCTTTTAGGAATTAGTCATCAAATATTGAATAAAATAAGTGAAAACATCCCAATAATTTGAAACCCATGATTTTAGATATACTACAACAAACTCATCGATTTTTAAGGGAACATGCATTTTGGTTTTAAACCATCAAGAATTGGTAACTTTAAACATATAACAAGTGAGAAATTGGGCATGGGTAGGGACTAAACCACCCATTCAAAACCCCACATACCTGGAATTATGTGACTCTTAAATCCCATGACAATCCCTGGGTGGAAACTTGAAGAATTGAAGAAGAACACTTGAAATTCCTCCTACTCCCTTCTCTAGTTATTGCAAATGAAAAAAATGAGACTTAGCATGAATTTTTCCTCCTTAAAAGACCCTGTCCCGACCTCAAAAAAACGTGGTTTATGGTCAAAAAGTGTAGAAAAGTTGAAATTGCCCTGAATGAAATTTTCCTGAAAACCAATTTTTGCCCCGACCATGACTCGTACAACGAAGTCACGACTCGTGGTCACCTCTCGTGGTCACCTCACCACTTTCAATCTTCTAAATCTAGACGCAACTCACATACTAAGACTCGTAGTACCATCCTATGGGTCATACTATCAGTCCTGGTACCATCCACCCATACCAAATACGACTTAACCATAACTCCTCAGCATGACTTGTTGCTACATCCTACGAGTCGTACCATGACCCATGAGGACTCACTCTGGCACCAATTAAAATTTCACAATGACTCCTAACCACGGTTCTACCTACACTCCATGATTCGTGGAACTACTTGTGGTATGACCTCAGGCTCCCGAAATTCATCACGACTCGAGTCACGAGTCGTAGGTCCTCACCACGATTCGTACCTCGAGTCATCCTAACGCAAAATTCCAGGTTTCCTGCAGTTTTGATACTTCAACTCCCCGGTCTATTCATTACCTTTTTTGGGGTATTACAATATCTCCCCATTGGAAAGATTTGTCCTTGAATGTAGGAAACAAGTAGCAAACAAAAACATACAATTACCATATGAAAATACTAATCATTTAAGTCGAAAACTTACGGAATGACTACCCTCGAAAAGAACTACACAGCTAGACTGAATTCAGACATCACATACATATATCATATCATAAAACAAACTTGCACGCATAAATGAAACATGAAAAAAATGATTAGAAGTTTAGGGAAAAAAGAAAAACCTCAAACTGAAATTGGGTCGGTAGGGAACAAGTCGAGGGTATTTAGCCATCATATCCACTTCAGATTTCCATGTAGCTCCCTCAACATGTTGATTTATCCATAAAACCTTTACTAAAGCTACTTCCTTGTTCCTCAGCCTTCGAACCTGACGATTTAAGATTGCAACAAGAATTTCCTCATAATTGAGGCTATCCTTCATGTCAACACTTTCCACCGGAACCACCAAGGTTGGATGCCCCATGCACTTTTTCAAGAGCGATACATGAAATATGTGATGAACTGAAGCCAACTATGAAGGTAACTCTAACTCATAAGCTACCTTACCCACTTGTCTCACAATCCGATATGGGCCAATATAGCGGAGCCTGAGTTTCCCTTTCTTTCTAAATGTCATTACTCCCTTCATGGGAGATACCTTTAGAAACACCTAATCGTCGATTTTGAACTCAAGCTCTTCTTCTCCTCACGTCCGGATAAGACTTTTGGAGACTTTGAGTCGTTTTCAACCCTTCTCTTATTAACTGAACTTTCTCCATAGCCTCATGGACAGAATCTGGACCCACTAACGAAGCCTCACTGACTTCAAACCACCCTATGGGCGATCTACACCTTCACCCGTAAAGAGCCTCGAATAGTTCCATCTTAATGCTGGAGGGATAGTTGTTGTTGTAGGTAGACTCAATAAGAGGAAAATGCTCTCAACATGTCCTCAAGAGACTGGATAGTCCGCTTCATCTAACCATCTATTTGTGGATGAAAGTCGTGCTAAGCTTGACCTGGGTGCCAATTCCCTTTCGAAAAGATCTCTAGAACTGAGAGGTGAACTGAGTACCTCTATCTGATATAATGGACAAAAGCACTCCATGAAATCTAACTAAGTATCGGATGTATAACTTAGCATAGTTTTCTACTGAATCGGTGGTTTTGACCGGTAGGAAATGAGCAGCCTTGGTCAACCTGTCCACCACTACCCAAATGGAGTCATACTATCTATGAGTGCGGGGTAAACCTGTTATAAAGTCCATACTGATTTCTTCCTACTTCCAAGTAGGAATGCTGATATCTTGGAGTACACCCACCGGTCTCTGATGCTCGACTTTCACTTGTTGGCAATTCGGGCACTTGGCTATGAATTCTTCAATATCCCTCTTCATTCCATTCCACTAGTATATTTCCCGCAAGGCATGATACATTTTGGTGGCACCTGAATGGATAGAATATTTGGATCCGTGAGCCTCATGCAACATCCGACTCCTCAAATCCCCTACTTCGAAACACAAAAGCGATCCTGGTACCGAAGCACACTATCTCCCTCTTTAGAGAAGACTTCTACGTTTTGATTTTGGATAGCTTCTTTCAAGTTTACCAATATTGGATCTTCATCTTGTTTAGCCTTCACTTCCGTTACCAAGGACGGCTCTAACCTGTTCTGAACTACTACCACACCATCGGTTGAACCAACTAATCTAACTCCCAATCGTGCAAGTCGATGTACCTCCTTTACCAGCTCCTTCTTGTCTTCACTCACACGTGACACACTTTCCATAGAAAGTCTACTAAGGGCATCTGCTACTATGTTGGCCTTACCCGGGTGGTAAAGGAAACTCATGTCGTAGTCCTTAAGTAGCTCCAGCCACCTTCATTGTCGAAGATTTAGTTCCATCTGTGTGAACACATATTGTAATATCTTGTAGTCCATGAATACATCTACATGAACCCCATACAATTAGTGTCGCCATACCTTCAAAGAAAATACCACTTTGGCTAACTCAAGATCATGGGTTGGGTAATTTTTCTCGTGAATTTTCAGCTGTCTGAAAGCATATGCTATGACTTTCCCATGCTGCATCAATACACATCCCAGTCTGACTCTCTATGCATCACAATATACCACAAAGCCATTGGTACCCTCTGATAAAGTCAACACTAGTGCTGAAGTGAGTCTGGCCTTCAATTCCTGGAAGATCTTCTCACAAGCCTCCAACCATTGGAACTTCACCTTTTTCTGAGTCAATCTAGTCAGTGGGGCTGCAATGGATGAGAAAACTTCCACGAACCTCTGATAGTAACCCGCTAAGCCCAAAATGCGCCTGATCTCCAAAGGGTTTACCGGTCTAGGCCAGTTCTTTACCGCATCTATTTTCTATGAGTCCACCCTTATACCTTCGCTTGACACTATATGTCCCAAGAATGCAATTGATTTCCGCTAGAACTCACATTTGCTGAACTTGGCGTATAGCTGGTTATCCTTGAGTTTTTGGATTGATACCCTTAGGTATGCGACATGCTCCTCCTCGCTCCTGGAGTATATTAATATGTCATCAGTGAACACGATCACGAACATATCCATACATATGTTTTGAATACCCTGTTCATCAGGTCCATAAAAGCTATAGGGGCATTGGTTATACAAAATACATAACAAGGAATTCATAATGGCCATACCGGGTTTTGAAAGTAGTCTTTGGGATGTCCCTCTCCCGAACCCTGAGCTGGTGATACCCGGACCTGAGATCTATCTTGGAGAAATATTTGGCACCCTGAAGTTGATTGAATAGGTCATCAATCCTGGGTAAAGGTATCTATCCTTGATGGTGACCTTGTTCAACTACCTATAGCAAATACACATCCGAAGAGAACTGTCTTTCTTTCGGACGAACAACACCGGGGCACCCCATTGGGACTTACTCGGTCTAATGAAACCCTTATCCAGCAAATCCTTCAACTGCTCCTTTAACTCTTTTAGCTTGGTGAGGGCCATTTAGTAGGGAGGAATTGATATGGGCTGCGTGTCGGGTAAAAGATCAATCTCAAAATCAATCTGCCTCTCGGGAGGAACACCGGGTAGGTCATCAGGAAATACCTCAAGATATTCACTTACCATAGGGACTGACTGAATGGTCGAGGTCTCAGACGTGACATCCTTAACCCTAACTAAATAGTAAATACCACCTTGGAAATCATTTTCCTGTCCTTGAGATAGGAGATAAAGTGACCTCAAGTACCACTGAACCACCCCTCCATTCTAAAATCGGTTCAACTGGAAATCGATACTTCACTGCTCGAGTTCTATAGTTAATAGAAGAATAACATGCAAACAACCAATCCATGCCTAAGATGATGTCAAAATCAGTCATAGCCAATTCTACTAAGTCTATAGAGGTAACCTTATGCAAGACTGTAATGGGGAAACCTCTATACACCCACCTCGCTACGACTGAATCACCAACTAGAGTAGATACAGAAAATGGATCTAACAAAATTTAAGGACTGACTCCAAAGTTAATAGCAATGTAAGGTGTCAAAAAAGACAGTGTAGCTCCCAGATCTAACAAAGCATAAGCATCAATATGAAAGACTCGCAACATACCCGTAACCACATCGGGAGCTCCTTCTCCATCGAGAGCCAAGTGCATAAAACTGGTTTTGGCACTGGCCGCCAGCTAAACCAGTCAAAGCACCCTGTTGAGTCTGATGTGCCACTAGAACTGCTGAACTAGCTGCTGAGGTGCGGGCTCCACCACCCCCTGACCTAGATATGGGTCAATCCCTAAGTTTGTGTCCAGGTCTGCCACACCCAAAATAATCATCTAAGCCCACCAAACATTTCCCTGGGTGATTCTTGCCACAGTTAGCACAAGATGGAAAAGTGTGCTCTGTGCACATGCTGTTCTAACCCCTCGAACTTGAGGCCCTGCTCCTGTGATCGTCTCAAGGCCCGGATGGGGTACTGGCTGAAGATAGTGCTAATGTAGTGGACCTGTGCTTGGAGTACTGGTGAGGCCCACCCCCTGGCCTCGGCTGGGAGAACCTGTGGCTATCAGTTCTGGCACTCTTGGCCTCTCTCTGACTCATATGAGTTGCCTCCACCTGCTTGGCATAGAGCACTATCCGTGGGTAGTCCATATCCTGATGAAGCATGGTTGTTCTACTGTCCTTGTCCAGATACTTGACTACTCCCTGGAAGAATTTGCGCAACTGCGCCCTGTCCGTCGCTAACTCCGGGGAATACATTGACAGGCGAGTGAACTTAAGTGAATATTCTAGCACCGTCATCTTTCCCTATTTGAGGTTAACAAACTTTGCTGCTTTCAATTCCCTAATCTCCCGAGGGAAGAACCTGTCGAGAAAGGCCAGGTGGAACTCATCCCAACTAATAGGGCCCGCTCCCGCTGCCTTGCTGACCTTCCATTGCTTGAACCAAATATAAGCGACCTCCTTCAGCTGATAAGAGGCCAAGTCAACGCACTCCTCATTCATCACGCCCCATCACCTGAGTGACCTTCAAGATCCCTTCAATGAACTAGTGTGGATCCTCATCCACTTTTTCCCTTGTGAACTCGGGAGGGTTCATCCTTAAAAAGTCCCTTATCCGGGCTGCCGCTGCATTGCCATTCTATGGGACATGCGCAATAACCTACTGGTTGACCTGAGCGGTCAAGGCCTGCGCCAAAATTTGAATAGCCGCTCGAAACTCGGTGTGGGTAGTTGTCTTTGCTGTAGGGGGCTCCTGAATAGGTGGGGCTTGCTGACGCCCATTATAATGGACACCCTCGTGGCCTTCATCATTTCTGTTCGTCCATCCATTTATCCATCTGGGAGCCATAATTTTCTACAATTGCGAATAGCACGAATTATAAGGATGGAGAGATTTTCACCGCACGACACAGATCATGAAAGAAGGGAACATTTCCTAAAACGTATAGTAGCCTCTTCGTCATAGGTGTGGCGCGCTTCACACCCATGAAAAAGACTCTACCTAATGCGGCTTTCAGACTCCCTAGGACATATTGGAACCTATTTCTCTGATACCAAGTTTGTCATGACCCGAGAGTACACTCGGATCGTAGACACCAGACAAGGAGCCCCAAGAGTCCCCAAGTCAACCCATGGGATGAGCATATAACTAATTCATTCACATGAGACAGAAATCTTAACTTCATAATCATGAACAAACATAAAATCATAACATGAGTTATAAGAAACAACAATACATGATCCAAACATAAAAGGATGAATACTACAAATAGGTTTACAAGACTCTAATAATAGCAGACGGGTTGAAGCGACCAAATCCCCAACTAACCCCAACTTTTTTGAAAACAAAAAGATAGACACGATGTGAACATAAAGCCCTCGAATCATGAGGACTAATCACTGAAAGCTGAGAGTGGGACTGAGAGAAAGCCAGGAATGATGCTGAACCTGCGAACCAGATCCTGAAAATATGTGGGTCAGTACTTGGAAGGTACTGAGTATGTAAGGTATGCAAAACAATACTTAAAAACATAAAAGTTATAGGAGTGGGGATATCATGTTCATAAGACTGAAATCATAGTTATATCGTATGGCTTAAGATTTCAAAAATATTCGTAAATCAATCATAGTCATAACATATGAGAAAAACATTTCATAAAACATAACTTGAGCCAAAAGAACATAATCATACATGCATTAATACCATGAGGAACAATGGGAGATTTCTATACCTGATATAACTCATATGAGAACACATAGAGCCCGACCTATAAACCTCATCGGGAGGTCGTTCATACCTTGCCAAGGGCATGAACCATGAAAGACGTGATATCACTCATGAAAGACCTATAGGGCATACGGGACAGTCACTGAGGAGGTTCCAAACATAACCTATGGTGGCACGAAGTTCTGAGATTCAGGGCGCAACCTAGGCCAAGAACCTACTTGGTGTGAAGTACTACTCCCAAAACATGCAACATGCTCATAGAAATTCATACATGACATGCATGGATAGTTAAATAGTGAAAATCATATAATGCTTTAGAATTCATAATACTAGCCATGAAATTGGGCCCGTGAATCAGCCAAAATCATAGTTCATAAATCATAAGAGACATGTGGGCATTGCCCATAATTTCAATCATTCTTGAAATGCTTAAATTTATGGGAACGTGATCATAATAACATGAGTAGTTGAATACATGCTTAAAATTCAAAAAACAAATTCGTATTATGCTTGAAAAATCATCATGACCATGAACTTTACTAAAACGTTCTCATGATTGGCATCTATACTTGGGGNAGATATAGGAGTGGGGACATCATGATCATAAGACTAAAATCGTAATTATATCGTAAGACTTAAGATTTCCAAAATATTCATAAACTTGTCATGGTCATAACATGTGAGAAAAATATTTTATAAAACATAACTTGAGCCAAAAGAACATAATCATACATGAATTAAAAACATGAGGAACAATGGGAAATTTCTACAACCTACATACCCCATATGAGCACACATGGAGCTCAACCTGTAAACCTAGTTGGGAGGTCGTTCATACCTTGCCAAGGGTGTGAACCATGAAAGGCCCCGTAGGGCATAGGGGACAGTCACAGAGGAGGTCCAAAGAATAACCTACGGTGGCTCCTAGTTCTAAGATTCGGGGTGTAACCTAGGCCCCGAACCTACTCGGTGTTAAGTACTACTCCCAAAACATGAAACGTGCTCATAAAATTCATACATGACATGCATGGCTAGTTAAATCGTGAGAATCATATCATGCTTGAAAATTCGTAATACTAGCCATGGAATTTGGCCTGTGAATTGGTTAAAATCATAGTTCATAAATCATAAGCGACATGTGGGTATTGCTCATAATATCAATCACACTTGAGATGCTTAAATTTATATGAAACATGAGCATAATAACACGAGTAATTGAAAACATGCTTAAAATTCAAAAGTTCATGCCATGCTTTAGAAATCACCATAACCATGAATTTCATTAAAACCCCATGATTTGGGCACATGTGCTTTTAGGAATTAGATCATCAAATATTGAATAAAATAAGTGAAAACATTCCAATAATTTGAAACCCATGATTTTACACATACTACAACAAACTCATATCAATTTTTAAGGGAACATGCATTTGGGTTTTAACCCATCAAGAATTTGTAACTTTAAACATATAATTAGGGAGAAATTGGGCATGGGTAGGGACTAAAGCACCCATTCAAAACCTCACATACCTGGAATTACGTGACTCTTAACTCCCTTGAAAAGCCCTGGTGGAAACTTTAAAAATTGAAGAACACTTGAAATTCCTTCTACTCCTTTCTCTAGTTCTTGCAAATGCCTAAATGAGACATAACATTAATTTTTCCTCCTTAAAAGACCATGTCCCGACCATAAAATGATGTGGTTTAGGGTCCAAAAGAATACAAAATTCGAAATTGCCCTTAATGAAATTTTCCAGAAAAACAGTTCTGGCCCCAACCACGACTCATACCACAAGTCGTACCATGAAGTCATGACTCATGGTAACCTCACCACTTTCAATCTTTTGAGTCTTGCCACAACTCACATACCATGACTCGTAGTATCATCCTATGGGTCGTACTGTCAGTCATTGTACTATCCACCCATACTAAATATGACTTAACCACAACTCCTCACCACGACTCGTTGCTACATCCTACGAGTCGTACCATGACCTGTGAGTACTCACTCTGGCACCACTGAAAATTTCACCATGAGTCATACCTACACGCCAAGATTCGTAGGACTACTCATGGTATGACCTCAGGCTCCTGAAGTTCATCACAACTCGAGTCACGAGTCATAGGTCCTTACCACAGTTCATACCTCGAGTCGTCCTGGCACAAAATTTTAGGTTTGCTACAGTTTTCAAACTTCAACTCTAGGGTCTATTCTTAGCCCTTTCCGGGGTATTACACTGCACCTAGAATCACTTAGGACTTGTGGGTTGTGATGTATGCTTAAGGTCAGGGTAGGATGAACATTTGGCTATAGTGGCTAAATCCTCCCTAATGCTTTTCGTGACATGTGTTATAGCAATTTTTCTCACTGAACCTTCTTTTCATTTCTCTTCTTGCTATTTCCTTTTATTTCTTTAATACTCTCCCTTATAACCCCTCTTTTGCTTCCACCGCTAACCTTATTACCTCAAGAGGGAACACCAATTCAAAAAATAGTCCTTTTTCTTATTCATCTTTTTGCACACTTGGACAAAAGGTGATGTTCCCTTCACACTGT
>JACEIK010002821.1:147721-192632 GCA_018107945.1 Datura stramonium | reverse complement strand
GGCCAATAACTCTTACGAGCTTCTAAAGTCTAGGCCTGGCAACAAACATATAAGTCTACCATCACAATAAACTTAGAACTAAAAGAGTTTCTATAGCGTTCATAATGCGAATCACATTTAACCTTCTCCCTTTTAGCGAGGGGTCCTGCAATACGATCTGTATATGTTTTCTAGCAGCTAACTAAAATTTATGTAACTGTAATCCCTATTAGCAAATACTCTCAACATATCTGATATTTATATATGCATATCAATAGCAGCTAATTACAACATATCGAATTACAATCTAATGGTAGCAACCATCTGCAGCGTCTGAGATCGTTATTTCTATTTGAGAACATAAGTTGTAACACTGTATGAAAAGGATACTTGCCGAGAGTTAAGCCTTACATACCTCGTTCGCCGTTTTCTGACTAACTGATGAGTAACAGCTCGTATTCAACTGCCCTTCTCAACGGTAATCATATTAATGGAAGAATAGGGCCAACTTCGTTATTGAATTCGAAGAAAACAATAACTTTATATATATATAGTAACTATATTTCAACCTATCTAAAGATGATTGAAAACTCATAATTTCTTGGGAATCTAGAAGGGAGAAATACTTACTTTCGACACGTGATTGTATTGACACTAGTTTGAAAAAATTCCATCAAATTAGGCTCGGCGGGACGACAATTTTTTGGGTGTAATTTACAAAAATAACTCCACAGCGATGCTCTCTGCAGCCTTATACTTCAATACCGAAGTTAATTTGGATTTGGATGGCGTTTAGCGGTGTAATCGGGTGATTTTTACTTGGTTTCTTCGTACTCTTTCTGTTCTGGCCATGATTATTTGGATAATGATCCAACTTCTAAGTGTGAGACCTTTATATACTTGAGGCAACAGACAAGACAACGTGGCACTCTACCCATCGCGCTGATTCTGCTCCGTGCCATATTGGCTAATGCGGAGGAGCTGCTCCGTGCCACTTTGCCCCTCTGGGCAGCTTGGTTCGGCCTTTCCTCGGGCGCTTTCCTCGTACATATGACACTCTAAAACTCTCAACCAACATTTGAATAGGATGACTAAATGTTAAAAACTTACGAGGTGTAACAGGGTCTAACCCTAGAATTTCATAAAACTAATACAACCCATATACCCTCACAACAAACGATGTGCCAAACACTCACAATGATGTATATATATATATATATATATATACGAAACTAGGACTATCAAGCAAAACTCTCACTCTAACAAAGAAGTTTTAAATACTTGCGCCAGGTGATGCCATAAGCTTGCCCTTGTTTTTTTCTCTACTCTGGTTTTTCGGACCGTCGAGTTAGGATCACGATAAGACTTTCCTTTGGATTGTAATGTAGGCTTGAGGATGGGTGTGGTAAATATGGATAATAGTGACTTACCCTTCTTGGCACTACACAATTGGTGGATTTACTTCTACCCTTTTCTCTTTTTCCTTCTTTTCTCTATTTTATTCAGTTTTCAACTTGTGGGTGTGGTTTATTTTCATTATTTTCAAAATTTCTTTTCTTTTTATTTTTTTACACTACACCCACTTCTCATTGATTATTTTTTCTCCTTTTTCTCCCCCACACAACTTATGCACCCCTACAATGGCTACCCTCAACTTAGGCATTTTGCACGAGTTGTGGTTCCAAATGTTCAAGAAGGGGTATTACGGCAAAATAGGTTCATTGTAAACAAGTGGGAAGGCGAATGGGCTAATCACAGAAAGTGGTCTATTTAGGCTCAAAACATTTGGATCAAGGGTTACTTATTTCTTTTTAGTCAAACAATTTGGGCTAAAAGTAAGCTAAGTCAAAAAGGGCCTATATATCCTTTCCTAACTAACTATCCTCTAACCTAAGAAAATATTAACCGGGAAAGTTCTAGCACACCTACATAACGTCGAACTAGGTAAGAACTCATTCATACATAGCACAGGGTTATATCACACTACCTATCTGGTTCATGCACAACTATACTACAGTTAATCATGCTAATCTATCAAATGCCATAGAGAGATCCATATTTGTCATGCTTTGTAGTAAACAAATAGAGCTAATCACAAAATTTTTAAAAAGGGGTAATTTTTTGAAATACTACAAAACATCATTTACATGTGTATTTTATTGGCTATTAAGTACTCTAAAATTACTCCTAGTTAAAAAAAAACAAAAATATCCTAAATATGCTAGTTCTACTAGATAACATATCGAAGGAAAAACATGACAACAAAACCGCTTGGACGAAAAAACAAAAAAAAAATGCGCCAGAGATGTATCCTCCGGTCCCCACTCCCCCGCCCCCAAAAAAATCTTTCTTTATCCCCAAAGCAGTGAAATAAAAACTGGGAGGAGAGGAACGCTACCTATGGCGCCTAAGTGCTCCCATCAGCTACTCAAACTTCATAACCCATCCATGGGTTGCATCCCATGCAGCGCCTGATTTAACATCATGGCACGACGCGAGTCTCTTGAGTATTTAGGCTTCCTCAATATATGCGACTCAATTCCTTTCACCTTATTAATGGTTCTCAAACAGTTTAACCACATATTCTTTGATCTCTTACCATCTTTTGTTCTCCGGTTCAATGGCACCATATGGAAATACTTCTACCACCCTATATAGTCCCATCCATCTGGACTTCAATTTGACTGAATACAAATAGAGTCTAGAGTTAACAACGTCTTGGGTCACCGGCATTAAACTCCCTCTTCGCAATCTTCGATTATGGTAGATCTTCATTCTTTCCTTGTATATGTAGATCTCACAAGCTTCGATTTTGGAATTCATCTATCTCATTTAACTGTCAACCTTAACTCAGCTTCCATCTAGTCGAGATTCAACTTCTTGAGTATCCACAATGCCTTGTGTTCAAATTCCTCTTGATAAATGACATGACTTGCCATACACACCGGTGATACGGTGGTGCAGAAACATCAGCTATTTGATATGCCCGGAAGTGCATCATCCAACTTCCAAGACCAGTCCGTTTGGTTGGTGTTCACTTTTTAGCAAGATAGTCTTAATCTCCCTATTTGAGACCTCTACACAATCTTCTTGGCCGAGGATGGTAAGGTGTTTCCACACTTATGATTCTCACCATATTTTTCAAGTAAAGCTGCGAAGAGACGATTGCAAGTGCAACCGTCACTGATGATGAAGGCTCTAGGAGTACCAAACCTAGCAAATATGTGCTTTCTAAGGAATGCTATGACACTTTTCCTAAGTTCTAGACCTAACCTACATTATTTTAAGCTTAGATAGGTATTTTTTAAGAGGGTTTAACTCATTCTAAGCCTATCCCTCTCCATGCATGCTGGCACCTAGAAGTTCCTAAGGGTGATCAAGCCTAGAAGTTCATCAATTCTACTTCAATTTCCTTTGGGTATTCAAGAGGGTTGTGAAATCAGAAGTACCTAGGTATGTAGGGTTATGAATGGGTTAATTCATCCACTCTCATGCCCAATTCCTTCTCAAATTCATGGAAATTCTTAGTTGATGAATCTATGGGGTTTTAACTCAACTTGTGAATTTTCTAAGTATCTATCTTGGGTATACTCTATTCATGTTTCTAATGTTGAATTATAATTCATGGGTATGTTTTATAATTTTTTCAATTACAAATTCATATTTTCAAAGTCTTACCATTATGATTCCCAATTATAAAAGTTCATGAAAAGTTGAGAGTATGATATATGTTTTCAAGTATGATGAGGTGTATATGATGAAAGTATGATTTCAAATTACCCATATCTATATTCATGTTTTTGACTTGCAAAGTGTATTTCAAGTATGTTTAAGTTTGGCGAGCCCATATGATCAATTGTGTTTCATGTTATTAGCTTACCCCATGGATTTTGGAATCTAGACTCCCACTCTTTTCATCTTATGGTATGGTTTGAGCCAAGGCTCCTCTTGTTATGATTTCATATTATGCATGTATTATTATGATTCGTCTTAGTCACCAGAAAATGATTCAAATTCATTGAAAAATGATGGAGAGCATATGCATATTTTGGGAGTAGTGTCTAGCACCGAGTAGGCTAAGGGTTCAGTCAACCCTATTCCTCAGAACTACATACCAATGTAGGTATGATCAGATTATTTGGTACCTCCCTTGTGAGCTTTCCTTGCCCCCAAAGGGCCTTCAACTTGATATCGATATCATGGGCGTCTTAGCCACAGAAGGTTTGGACGGCTCGACCACTTGAGTGTAATAGTTTGGACCACATAAGCTCTATCATGTCGGTTGTGTGACGAGTCTCCCATTTCCTCATTATTTCAGTTATGTGTTCATCGAGTCACGATATTATGTTTTAATTGGTTTGATCAAATGTTCAATTTATGAATAATCAATTTTAATTTGGGTCATTGGATTAGTTATGATATTCAGTTATGTTTAAATCATGTTTTCATAATAGCATGCAAGCCCTACTCTCAAAAATCTTATGATGAAATGTTTTATGATGTGCATGATTCTGATTTTTACTTACTAGTAGTTTTAGTTACCTTGCATACTGGTTACATTCCATGTCTTGTCGCATATTATATGTTGTATCATTTCATGATACAGAGCTCGGACATTCAAGTTCGGTCCCGCCATTAGCCAGATCCTTAGTGTTAGCATCTTCCAGCCAGAGTTGGTGAATCCTCATCCTTCGAGGACCCTTTTTGTTGAAGCTTGTGTCCGGTATGTTGGTTTCAATTTTTAGTTAGTTAGTTGGGGTCTTGTTCCATAAGCTATTCGATATGTAGGAACTTATCAGACATAGTATGTTTTCAGTTTCAGATCGCTGTTATGTATTCAGATATTCGGTGCTCTCAGATTTTCAGACTTCCGCTATTATATATGTTGAACTTCCACATTACTATGTTGAACTTTAGATGTCATGTTCATGCCATTATTTGACTTGGAGCCTTTCGGAGTTCTTTGTTCCGTGTCTCGATCCGAGCTATGTTCGGGTCGTAACATTCTCATAATCGTTTCATCATGAATGCGTGCATGATTTCCAACTATCTCATCGAAGTTGGCAGAGCCGTCCTAAAGCCTTGTCGAGGAAAAGAAATAATAAAGGCGTGATATCACTCATAATCATGAGCCTAGTAGCGTAAGGGAGATACTCTCAGCGCGGACCCTTAGGCTAGGGCCAAGGAAGACACTATCAACTGGTGAGGACCCCTTATCCTTTGGTGACACATAGTTCAGACACCTGGGTGCGCTGAACCCGGCCTATAGGCGTAAATACTACTTCCAAAATATGCTTATTGATCATTATGTAATAATGAAACATACATGGTTTGCATGGAATAGCTGAAAATCATGAAATCATAAAAATTACTTGACATACTTGAACTAGCCATGAAAATAATGTTGCTGATTCAGCCATGATACATAAGCTTGAAATTCATAAAATTCATGCATAATTGAGTAAATCATCATAACTTAAACGTAGTTCATAATAGATTCTTGTACAAAATATGTAATCATAATCATAAAACATGGATTGAATTATAAGATAATTGAATTCGTAGAAGATCATGAGAGATTTCATCAAAATTCGGGTCTAACCACAAATTTCATAAAACTAATACAACCCACATACCCTCACATGAGAGCGATGTCTAGCACCTCATAATGATATATATATATATATATATATGAAGCAAAGCTCTCACTCTGACAAAGAAGTTCTAATCACGCAGGGTGATACCCTGCATAAGCTTGCCCTTGGCCACTGACTCTAGTTTTCCGGACAATCGAGGTTAGGATCACTATATTACTTTCACTGGCTTGTAATGTAGGCTTGAGGATGAGTGTGGTAAATATGAATAGTGACTGCCTCCTTGGCACTACACAACTAGTGGCTTTACTTCTATCCTTTTCTCTTCTTTTCTCCCTTTCTCTATTGTATTTAGTTTTCAACTTATGGGTGTCATTTATTTTTACTTATTTTCAAAAATTTTCTTTTCTTTTTATTTTTTCACCACTTCTACATTGATTAATTTTCTCCTTTTTCTCCCCCATATAGCTTACACACCCCTACAATGGCCATCCTCAGCTCAGCATTTTACGAGTTGTAGTTCTGTCATCAAGGGATTAGGAACAAAACTAGTTCATTGTAAACAAGTAGGAAAACGAAATGGGCTAATCACACAGAGTGGTCTGTTTAGGCTCAAAACATTTGGAGCAAGGGATACTTAATTTCTTTTGGTCCAGCAATTTCAGCTAAAAGTGAGCTTAGTAAAAAAGGGTCTATGATCCTTTCTAACTAACTTATCCTCTAACCTAAGCAACGACTAACACAGAGAGGGATTTCTAGATCACCTACAACATCGAGCTGGGTGAACTCTCATACATAGCTAAGGTTATATCATACCTATCTGGTTCATGAACAACTATATAGTTAATCATGCTAATCTATCAAACGCCATAAAAGAACCACATTGGTCATGCTTTGCAGTAAACACACATAGAGCAAATCACAAATTTTTTAAAAAAAGGGGTCATTTTTCAAAAACTACAAAACATCCAGTTACATGTGCATTTTATTGGTTGTTAAGTACTTTCCCTAAATTCTCCCTAATTAAACAAAAAAATATCCTAAACATATCAATTCTACTAGATATCACAGTCGGAGAAAAGAAACATGACAACAAAGCCTCGAATGGAAAAAAACAAAAACGATTGATGTATCCCACTTCCCCCAAAAAAATCTTTCTTTGTCCCCAAAGCAGTGAAATAAAAACTGGGAGAGGAACATACCTATGGCACTTTAAACGTTCTGTTAGCTACTCAGAGGACTTCACCAACCATCCGCTGGTTTGCATCCCATGTAGTGCACGATTTAACGTCATAGTATGACGTGATCTCTTGACTATTCAGGCTCCACTCAAGATATGCCGACACAATTCCTTTCACCTTTTTAGTGGTTCTCAAATACAGTTTCACCCTTTGACTGCTAACTTTGAACCTCTTGCTGCTCTTTGTTCTCAGTTCGATGGAGACCATATGGAAATACTTTCACCACCCTATACGGTCCCATCCATACGGACTTCAATTTGAGGCGAGGATGTAAATGGAGTCTAGAGAGTTAAATAGTACTAGGTCACCAACATTAAATCCCTCTTCGCAATCTTCTAATCATGGTAGATCTTCATTTCTTTCCTTGTATATGGATGCACTCTCATAGCTGGGTGTTGGAACTCATCTAACTCATTCCAACTGATCTAGCCTCAACTTGAAAGCTTCATTCCAGGTCAGATTCAACTTCTTGAGTATCCACAATGCCTTGTGCTCAAGTTCTACCGATAAATGGAATAACTTGCCATACACCAATTGATATGGTGAAAGTGCCGATAGAGTTTGACAACTGTCTAATATTCCCATAGTGCATCATTCAACTTCCCAGGACAGTCTCATTTGGTTGGTGTTCCCTTTGTTTTAGCCAAGATAGTCTTAATCTCCCTATTTGAGACCTCTACTTGTACGCAGTGAGGATGGTAAGGTGGTGTTGCCACCTATACTTCACCACATGATTTTTCAAGTAAGGCTCGAGGCGGCTTTGCAAGTGCAATCCACCGTCACTCATGATGGCTCTAGGAGTGCGGAGCCTAGAAAATATTTGCTTTCTTAGGAATGCTATGGCACTTTTCCTTTCATTGTTAGGGAGTGCAATGTGTCCCACCCACTTTCTTATATAATTCACAGCCATAATATATACTGTTCCATAGAGCTAACAAATGGGCCACAGAAGTCAATACCCTACACATCAAGTAATGGTAGCTCATTCTTGCAGTGATGCCCCTTTGTCTTTGGCATTAGTCATGATCTTTGGCAAAATCATAAGAATCCTAATGGTCTATGGGCAAAATGCCACTATAGAATTTTATGTGAATCCAGGATATCGCTATGATGACCCTAAGCTGAGGATGGTGGCAGGCCTACGTATACTCAACATCTCGACACGGAACACATCGCAAATCCTCCCATCTGCGAGGAAATGTACGGGAAAAATATGTCCTCATCAATCAAACAGGAACTTCTTCCTTTGCGTGAGGTCGAGTCACGCCGAATCATGTCCGCTCACCAAGTAATTTGCATAATCGGCAAACAGTAGTATCGAGATCTTGTGATACGGCCAACACACTGCTCATATGGAAAGTATGATCAATGTCAACCTCATCCTTATATCTTGCCTTTTCCTCCAATCTAGAATAAGTGATCCAACCACTGGTTTTGAGTTCCCTTTTTGGTCCGTTACTTCGAACTCAAATTCTTCTTGGAGACAATCACCCATCGATTAGCCTTAGTTTAGTATCTTTCCTTGACACTTAAATACCATATTGCTGCATGGTCAGTATGGAAAATCACCTTAGTTTTGAGCAAGTATGACCAAATCTTTTCAAATGCAAAAACTATTGCTAGCAACTCTTGTTCGATCATAGTATAGTTCTTCTGAGCTGCATTGAGTGTCTTGCGGGCATAATAAATGGGTGAAATAATTTTTCTCTCCTTTGGCCCAAGACAACACCTAGAGAAACTCCACTATCATCACACAAATGGAAGAGACCAGTTTGGTGCTACAATAATGGGGGCTGAGGTGAATCTTTCTTTAAGGCATTGCGCTTTCGGATAGACATCATCAAAATTAAATTTCACCTTCTTTTCAAGTAACTTGCACAAAAGTTGTGCAATCTTTGAAAAATATTTTAATGAACCTCCTATAAAATCCTTCATGCCCAAAAAACTCCAAATGTTGTGAAATGGTGGTTTGTAATACTCTAAAGTCCCTAAGATGGGACTAAGATTTGAAATGGAGAGAAAATAGGAAACTGCATCGGGTCGCGAACGAGTCATAGTGTGCCTCATCTAGTGACGGACAGTCATGGTGTGACAGTTAAGTGGGTAGGTTGGTGAAAAAGGAGTGGAGTTTTAGGAAGTGTTCGACAACGGGTTAAGTGACAGATTAATCGTCCAAGTGAGGTATCAGAAAAGATCATAAAATTGGAGGAAAATTAGCTAGTGACAATGGGTCGAGACAATGACATAGTTAGAACAACAAATCATTGTGTGAGTTGTTGGTTCAAGCGATGTGATTTTTCTAGTCGGTTTTTTAAGGGTGCTTACGTAATTCCTAAGTGCCTAACTCCTAACTAAGTCATTTTAAGCCTCATAAAGAGTATTTTAAGGGTTTTAATCATCCTAAACCTTATTATACACCAACACTCAGAAGTTGAAGATCAAAACCCTCTCAAGTATCAAGCATCAGGTTGTCACGACCCAAACATGGGTCTAGACACCGCGACAACCGAGAACCACGAACGGCTCCAAGTTGACCCGCTGGCATGAACTTGATAACTAAAGCACATACTTTAAGCAAAAGCTGATAATTGAAAACATGAATAAACGAAAGTTTGAATACATATCAACCATACAGAGTCAACACTAACAAATTTGAAATTCTACATATTATTTAAAGAAAAAGCCTCTAACAACTAAAGAGATGATGGGACAACATACTGACAGCTCACTAAAACAAAGCTAAAAAAAAAAAATAACATGACTCCAAAACTAACTGAATGTCCTCAGTATGAGGACTCACCAACAGAGAGACTGAACTAAGCTACGAGGATTGGCTAATGGTGGCTTGGTGGATCATCTAAAGCGTATCATGAAATGATATAACATGAAGTATGCGATCGGTACTTGAAATATACTGTTGTAAGGTAAGTAAAAAAAGTTGAGTAAGTACTTAACTAAGATGTCATGCATATTCTAAATCATAAGATCATGAGTGTAAGAATGCATACATATCTGAAACATGTGTAGTCATAAATTGAATCTCATATACGAATCGGATGACCCAAAGAAATTTGAAAAATAGAGAATCATATGGCTTCACCATAACTGAAATGTAATAAAAGCTTATAAAATGATCATTGGGTCAAACCTGCTAAAAACGTAGTATCATAAGTCATAACGTACATAACTAAAATCATGGGGAACAATGGGAGACTCATCATAACCGACAACCACCATGTATGAGTGTGATATCCACTTCTTTCTGTGGAGAAAGACCCTTCTGCGCCTTGCTAGGGCAAAGGATAAGTAAGGTGTGATATCACGGTGTGCCCTTGGGAGAAACACTCTGCTTAAGAGGCCTCAAGAATATACTATGCTGATGCGTAGTTTGGGACTAGGTAATCTTGGAACCCCTTGCCTACTTTCGGTGCTGGCCTTCTCCCCAAAATATGTATAATGCTCATATAATCATATTCTAAGAACATAACTTGAATTAGAACACTACTCCCAAATATATATATATATATATATATATATATATATATATATATATATATATATATATATATATATATATATGTATATTATATATCATTTGATCTTGTTAGCCGTGGCTAAATCATAAAACATATGTCTTGGGTGGGCTGCCCAAATCTCAAATCATGCATACTTGAAATACACTTCATTGGTCAAAATCATATATTAATACATGGGTAATTTGTACACATTCATACATATTGAGTATCTTATCATACTTGAAATCATAAATCATAAACTAGACTTTCTCATGAGCTTGCATAATTTGGGCATAGTCTTCTTTTGAGATCATGAATTTGTAATCAAAACATGTAAAACCTTCCTTGAGTCTTCAATATAATACTTTAAAACATAAAGGGAATTGACCCATAAACAATTAATAAAGAATTCTATAATATTGGGTTAAAACCCTTTTTGATCAAAAGCTTGGATTGAGACTTGATTCATAAAATTGAGGAGAATTTGAGCATGAGAGTGAAAGGAACCCTCATTTATAGCCTTACATACCTGTGGGAGTTGAATTCATCGACTTTGAAAGGCCAAGAGATTTGGAGAAAAAATTGGAGAATTCTAAGCTTGATCTTCAATTGGGAATTCCTTATCTTACTGCTTGCATAGGAGAATGATTTAGAATAGGTGAAACTCCTCTAAAAAACCCTCTTTTAGAGCTTAAAATGACATAGTTGGCTTAGGAGCTTAGGGTTCTGAAAATACCCTTAATAGAACCATTAGAAAAATTAATTCTATCAGTTGTCCGCGACTGGTAGGACGGTTGTATAATCCTCCTACGACTTGTGGTATCTCCGTACTGACCAAGTTCAAAACCTCTAATCCCTCGAATATTTCCATGAATCATACTATGATCCATAACACAATCCTATGAATCATACCATCACACAATACAATGAACATCTAAAAAATCCCAAGTACTTGTTACAATACGTACCATGAGTCGTACCCACACACTACGACTCGTAGTGGAGACTCGTGGTCTGTGGAAAGAAATCTCTAAACTGAACCATAGGTCTTCCTACGATCGTACCACTCTACGACTCATAGATTAAGTCATAAAGAAGTAATTCTCCAACTTTTTCTAGTCTTAGAAACTTTTGGGGTATTACAATATCTCCCCCTTTGGGAACATTTCATCCTTTAATGTAGGGAAAAATATTGGAAAATAATGGGGGAAAAGGAACTAAAATCCCACATGCGAACAAGCGAAGCTAAATCGACGGAGTGGCCCGACTCCAAGGCGAGATACATGGTAGGCTGAATTAGTGAATCATATGTACATGCTAAAACATGAAAAAGGAACCCAGAAAGACACCTTAAAATTGACATGAAACTGAATAGAGTATGTGAGGAAATTGATACCTCATGCTGGAACTGAACTGGAAATAAATAATTTGGGTATTTAGCCATCATATCGCCGGCTTCCCACGTAGCTCCTAAAACAGGCGATTCCTCCATAAGACTTTCACTAAAGCTACTTCTTTGTTCCTTAACTTTCGAACCTAACGATAAAGGATCTTAACTGGTACCTCCTTCATAGGTAAGGATATCCATCACACCTATGCTCTCCACCGAAATAATCAAAATTTGAATCACCAATGAACTTCTTCAATAATGATACATGGAAAACTAGATACAACGATGCCTTTCATTGGTAGCTCCAACTATGGCTACCTTGCTAATACGTCTCAAAATCCTGTATGGGCCAATATCGGGGACTAAGCTTTCCTTTCTTTCTAAACATCACTCCCTTTGTAGGAGACCTTCCAAGAATGCCAGGTCATCAACTTCAAATTGAGTTCTTTCGCCTAACATGCGTGTAATACTCAGTACCTAAAACTAGACTCGGAAATTTAAAAATGAAAGTAGTAGAAAATCCGATATTTTACTCAAAATGACTCGTGGTACGAGTTGTTGGAAGGTGTAACATCCCATAAAAGCCACGTGGTCGAGATTTTGCGAGAAGGAGACTCGGTGGTAGTGGGCCCGGGATGATCCATTGGGTGATGTAATGGGTCGTGGAGTTAGGTTGTTGTTTGTCTCTATGATACCGGGGTTGGATGGCATGAGTCGTGGTACCACTCGTGATGAGCCACGAGTCATGGTAAGTTCTCATGAGGAGGTGTAGTGGCATTCCTGAAAGTAACGGATGGGTCCAACAAACTCGTGGTTTGGAGAATTGGTCATTGGTGTTGTGGTGGAAAATAAAATTATATTACGAAAGTCTGAATGGTGGCAATCTAGGAAGTAACCTGTATAGTTATTTGTGTGCGTGCTTTGCAACTCTTAGGATGTCAATATTGTCTGGGATTTGGAAATAAAAGAAATGCGGAAATAACAGATGGACTACCATTTATGACCCATCAAGATAACTGATGTGGTAAATGATGATGGCGATGTTAAAAATTTCCAGGTATAGTAAAAGGAAGTATTTTTTGTAAAAATTCTAAACTCTAAAGGTCTAAAATATCAATGACTAAGCTCAGGGTAAGAAGGTTTTAAAGATTAAGCTAATACAGCACCTACCATTATGGCTGAGTTTAGTTCTGTGTAGATCTGACGAGAATTGTTCTCCATTTCTTTGACTTGCAAAGGTATAAATAGATTACCATATGCATTCCTGGACAAGTTCTTCACTTCATGCTCAAATTCTCTCCATTATGATTTGACCTTTGATTCAGTTCATAACCTGTAGTTTATGCTTAGTTTTCAATTCTCTGATCTACTTATAGTTAATTCCCTTCCTTATGTCAATCATGTTTCAGATCTAGCCATATTTTATACCTATTTTGACTATAAATTCATAGTTTCAAATTTAAATTAAATTATGCCCAATTACAAGTTTCATGAAAAGGGTCAAGCTATGATTGCTTGATAACGCTCAAACCTCACCTCCTTGAAGTATTAAGCGGACTTTGTCAATAAAGAGAGCAACTAGAGGTTGAGGTCAATCAGAAAATATGGAAGGATGTGAAAGATACAGTGCTTAAGCTTTTAGTTAATTATTTCTAAGGGGGATTTGTAGTAAAATAATGTTGAGAAATTATTGCTTATTTCCAAATTAATGCAACTTACTGGGTAAAAGTGTTCTCCATGACTTCATAACCACAAGGTGTTTTATACTAGTGATCTATTCAGTGGCATGCAATATTGGTAAGTTAGGTTCACCTAAATAGTTTGTTCCCCTATCTATATGATTTTCACCAGGCAACTTGGTCCGTCTACGGGTGTATTCTTGATTAACCCTTACCCTTAATATCAGATTAGCTATTCCCGGACAAAGTCAAGCTATTAGATGAGGGTTGATAGCCTCAAATCTCCATTGTTAATCCCTTTTCCCATTCATTACCTCCTTGGTCTAGTAAGTAAGAATAAGGAAAGTTCTAACATTTGCAGCTATTCAAAAATCAATTCAAGCGAAGGAAGAAGCAATACATGCATAAACTCCATTCATGAATCACTAAGTATTTTACCTATATGTGTTATTTAATGTGGTTCCCACAGCCCTTGTTGTGGTGGTTTAACCTATCATGTTTATAAGTAAATTAATAGATTTCATAAGTAAAAAGCAAAAATTAATACTTTCAAGATTGATAGGAAGAAACTCCTTGAATATTAACAACAATAAAGAAGAATAATTCAACAATAGATGTTGAAGTTCCAAACGTAAGACACCAAACTTAATATCGAAAAACTTGAGATTTTAAAACTCTAATACTACTTGAAGACTTTTGAACTTGAAACTTGATCTAAAGTTGATTCTTAACACTTCAAAACTTAATTCTAAAACTTGATAATAGAAGGGTATTTATAGTAGTTTAATGTCTTCCTTGTTCCTTGATGAATTTGGCTTGGGATTTGTAAATTTTCCTTTTCCTAGTTGAAATCTGAGAAATCCACATTTTCTCATTTTGGAACCCTTGCAGCATCGCCACTTGTGGAAACGGGTCGTTGAGGCTCATTGGTCTAACTCCAAAATTCTGATGCCTGTGCGATTCCTACCAGTGCTCTCGCAATGAGTTGTGGCAACACCTGACGATTCGTGATGTCTTATGTTACCTTCACTGGATTTTTCTCAAAATTTCTCTTCTTATTCTCCACGACTGACTTCACGACTCATTACCAAAAGTAGCAGTCGTTCCCTCAACTTTCCCATCTGAGGCATACTATTTCTGCATCTTCCAAACTCATGCCCTTTACTTGACTTCTTTTCATCTTCATTCCTGGCCTCAAAGCCATTCAAATAATCCTTTTTAGACATAAAAACATTTAATCACATGCGTTAGCTAATTTTCACAAATATATAATATAAACACATGCAAACACACATAATCTATTCTCAAACATAGTAAAAATACGGGCAAAAATATGTCACTTATGAAGTGTGTGAGTACGCACTTCATCAATTCTATTATGATTGCAGTCTTACTAAGTCTAAATTATGATTTATGATTCATGTTATGATTTCTCTTCAAGTACTCTTTATGGATTTATGAATATCAAGTATATGTAGTTTCACAAGTATGCATGTTATGATTTATGAACTTATGACTCCACGCCAACTCATGGGCCTTTATTCATGGCTAATCATGTATTTCAAGTATGATAAAGTATGTTATTATTTATTTGGCCATGAACATGTGATCGCAGTGCGATATGAGCCTCATGTGTAGGTTTTTGGGAGTGTGTAGCACCGTATAGACCCGACGTTCAGGTAAACTATGTGGTATTAGAACTACGTTCCACCATAGTTATATAAATATTATGGATCCACAATGATATCATCATGCCACATCCCTTTCCTAGCAAGCTTGGGACCGACTCTTCCCACTTGAGCGAGGCCCCAGGGCATCATGTAAGCTTTATCATGATGGTGTTGGTTAAGACGAGTCCTCCCATAGTTTCTCATGATTTATGCATGGCTATGTTTATGTTACTACGGATCCAAGTTATATTTTATAATGTTTCTCTTATGACTATGATTTATGATTGAAATTATGAATGGTTGGCTTGAGCCTTATGTTTTCATTGTGATATTTACTTCATGTCATGTTGTCCTACTCTATGAACTATTATGTATTTTAACTATCCATTTTTACTTATTTTGTATGCTCAATACATTCCAAGTACTGACCGCATACTCTATGTTGTATCGTTTCATGATATAGGCTTGGACGTTCGGAGTTGAGTCTCGTCACATTGAATTGATCTTGAGTTAGCATTATCCAACCATTGGTGATCTACCGTCTTTCAGGGCCTTTTTATTAGCTTGTACCAGTATTTTTAGTTTTAGTTTTGTAGTGAGTTAGTTGG
The DNA here is from genome assembly GCA_018107945.1 of Datura stramonium. Lineage (NCBI taxonomy): Eukaryota > Viridiplantae > Streptophyta > Magnoliopsida > Solanales > Solanaceae > Datura > Datura stramonium. The sequence continues at coordinate 176,956 of JACEIK010002821.1, read as the reverse complement.
GTCTTGTCCCACCAACCCGTTAGATTATAGAGGCTTATCGGCCATAACATATATTGACTTTAGATACGTATTATGTTTTCCGTTGTTCAAATGTTGTTGGATTTTAATTTTCTAAACATGTTTTATTATTTCAATTTCCACTTGTTGTATGCTCTTAGCTATTATGTTCATGCCATGGGTCAACTTGGAGCCTTCTCGGGATTCCTTATCCCGTATCTCCTATCTAGGGCCTATGTGCGGGTCATGACAAACTTGGTATCAGAGCATTAGGTTTTGAAGTGTCCTAGGGTGTCCGAAAATCGCATTAAGTAGTTTTTTCATGGGTGTGAAAAGCGTCACACTTATGAAGAAGAGTCTACGAAATGTGTTAGGAAATGTTCCATTTCTTTCATGATCTATGTCGTGTGATAAAATGTCTCTATGTCCTTCTAACTTGTGCTATATGCATTGCAGAATCATGCTTCCTCATGGGTTATATGGAAGAAGAAATGGAAATGGGAATGGCCATGAGAATGGAAATGGAGATGGGCACCAATAGGCTTGACACTAGAAAGGATCATGTGCACGGCGAGGTTGCCATCGCGAGTTTAGAGTGACCATTGATTTTAACCTGAGGCATTGACCACCCAGGTCAACCAGCAGACGGTAGCCCATGTGCCCCAGAATGGGAATGCAGTAGTGATAAGAGTCAGGGATTTTCTTAGGATGAACCCTCCAGAGTTTCTAAGATCGAAGGTGCGTGAGGATGCGCATGAGTTTATTGATGAGATTGAGAGAAGATCACCCAGAGATGATGGGGGTGATGGGGGAGGAGTGCATAGACATAGCCTCATATCAGTTGAAAGGGATTGCACATATCTAGTTTAGACAGTGGAAGGATAGAAGAGAGCATTGGAGCGGGTCCCATTGGTTAGGATAGAGTTTTTACCGCTAGCAGATCGGTTCTTTCCCCAGGTAAAGAGAAATAAGGGGAAATCAAAAGCTGAGTGAGTTCGTAACTCAGGCGAATAATATGACAATCAGGAGTATGCTTTTGGAGTTCACTCCTTTGTCCAATTATGCACCAGAGCTGGGTGTCTAATCGGTTCTGGTGTGAGGTTTGTGCTCGGAGCGCGGACTACTGGTCAAGGATTATAGGACCACTATGCTTCATCGGGATATTGACTTTATTTGATTTGTTTTGTATTCCCGGCCCGAGATGGAGCGCTACATGCGAGAGAGAGAGAGTCAAAGAGGACCACGATAAGCAGTTATGAGTTCTCCCAATAGAGATCGAGAGGCGTGCGTAATCAGCCGGTGAAGGGTCGTCCACCAACGCGAGTGGTGGTCAGCGCCCGAGCGAGGGTTTATGCCCTTCCATCTCATTAGGAGCGGAGACTTCACGAGATGTGGTCAGCGGTATGTGTAAGTATACCACTTTGATGTATATGCATTGTTATATCCATAGGCTACCTTATCTATTATGACACCCTATGTTTCTAGTAGTTTTAGAGTCAGCCCGAAATCCTATCGAGAACCCTTCTTAGTCTCTACTCTAGTCGGTGATTCGGTTATAGCTCGATGGGTAGAAATTTCCCTATCACGAGTCCTTCATAAAGTTACCTCATCAGATTTAGTAGAGCCCCAGCCATGAAGTAAATTTTGATGTTATCTTTGGCATGGATTGGATACGTGCATGTTATGCCTCGGTGAGTTGTAGAATTTTGTCTTGGTAGAGAGTTTTGGTTTCTCTTGAGCAGTCCTATAGTGGAAGGGTAGTTCAACTGTTCCTGTAGGTCGTTTCATTTCCTACCTTAAGGCCAAAAAGATGATTTCTAAGGGTTGCGTGTACCATCTAGTTAGGGTTAAGGATGCTACATCCGAAACCCCGACTATCTGGTCAGTTCTAGTAGTGTGAATATCCAGTGTTTTCCAAATGATTTATGGGGATTCCTCGAGTGGGAGATCGATTTTAGTATTAACCTTATTTCCTGGTATGCAACCTATATCTATTCCTCCTTATAGAATGGCTCCAATTGAGCTAAAGAGGTTGAAGGAAGCGATTGAAGGATCTTTTAAGACAAGGGTTTCATCGGAGCCCAGGCAAATCCTCGTGGGGTGTGCACAGTACTCTTTGTTTGGAAGAAGGATGCGTCCCTTCAGATGTGCATTGACCATCGATAGTTGAACAAGGGTACCGTCAAGAACAGGTATCCCCTCCCCAAATTGATGACTTGTTTGACCCGCTTCGGGGTGCCAGTGTTTCTCAAAGATAGATCTCGGTCAGGGTATCATCAACTTAGGGTTAGGGAGTGATATTCCAAGACAGCCATCGGGAATCGGTATGATCACTATGAGTTTGTAGTTATGTCTTTTGGACTAACAAATTCTCTGAAAGTTTCATGGATTTGATGAATAGGGTGTTCAAGCCGTATTTGGACATGTTTGTGATCGTGTTCATAGATGACATTCTCATATACTCTCGAAGTAAGGAAGAGCATCTTTGCTCATTTGAGGGTGCTGCCACAAACTCTTAGGATTGCCAACTGTATGCTAAATTCAGCAAGTGTGAGTTTAGGTTAAATTCAGTAGCATTCTTAGGTCATGTGTGTCAAGTGAGGGTGTACGGGTGCTGGATTCTCAAAAGATAGAAGCAATTAAAGATTGGCCCAGACAGTGAGTCCCTCGAGATATCGGGGAGTTTCTTGGGCTTTGCTAGTTATTACAGGAGGTTTGTGGAAGGATTTCATCTATTGCAACACGGTTGACTAAGTTGACCTAAAGAAGGTGAAATTACAATAGTCAGGCCTGTGAGGAAGAGCTTCCAAGAGTTGAAAACTCGACTCACCTCGACACTAGTGTTGACCCTACACAGTCAATGCCGTCGGTTTGTGGTATATTTTGATGCCTCAAGGATCGAGCCTTGGTTGTGTATTAATTCATCAAGATAAGGTTATAGCCTATGCTTACAGACAGCCAAAGTCCATGAGAAGAACTATCTGACTCAGACCTCGTATTGGGGGCGGTAGTATTTGCCTTAAAGATTTTGAGCACTATCTATACGGGGTCCATATAGATATGTTTGCGGACTACAAAAAGCCTACGGTATGTGTTCACTTAGAAGGATATAAATCTATGTCAAAGGAGGTGGTTGGAGCTTCTTAAAATTACAATAATAGTCCTTTATCATCCGGGCAAGACTAATGCTTGATGGCGAGACACTCTTAGAAGGATTTCTATAGAGAGTGTGTCCTATGTAGAAGAGGAGAGGACAAAGTTAGTGAAAGATATGCATCGGTTTTCATGGATAGGAGTTCATCTTGTTGACTCGACAAATGGTGGTGTCATTATTTAGAAAGGATCAGAATCTTCCTTCGTGACCAAAAGATTAAAAACTAGACAAGATAGGATCTTATTTTGGTAAAAGTAAAGGAAATGAGTTCAAAATCAGAAGGTAAGAGTTTTTCTCTAAGGGGGAGATGAGGAGATGGTGTGCTGTATCGGGGTCATTTTATTGTGTCTGCAGAGTTGATGACTTGAGGGAGCGGATGTTATGAGACTTATGGTTCTAGATATTCCATACATCCGGAGTGACACCAAGATGTGCCGTGAGTTGCGCGAAGTTTATTGGTGGAATTGAATAAAGAAGGACATAGTAGAGTTTATGGAAAGGTTTCCGAATTATCAACATGTGAAGGTTGAGCATCAAAGACCGGTGTTTGCTTCAATACTTTAGTATCCCTACTTGGAAGTGCGGAGATGCAATCAATATGTACTTCATTACAAGATTTCCTCATACTCGTCAATATTATTACTCTATTTGGGTTGTTGTAGACAGGTTGACTAAACGGCTCATTTTCTACCGGAGTCAAACTACCTATTTAGCGGAGGATACGGCTAAATTGTATATTAGAGTTAGTTCGATTTCATGGTGTGCCCTTGTCCATCATATCAGACAAAGGTACTCAATTTACCTCCCGATTTTGGAGATCTTTTGAGAAGGGACTTGGTACTCGGAGTCGAGGCCTAGCACAACTTTTCACACCGCAAAGATGATCGGGTTGAGCGGACCATTCGGACCCTTGAGGATATGTTGATAGAGTGCGTGATTGATTTCAAGAGGTAGTTGGGATGACATTTAACTCTCATCGGGTTTGTATATAACAACAATTACCATTCTAGCATTCAGATGGCTCCCTTTAAGGCTCTTTATGGGCGGAGATGTAGATCACCTATTGGTTGGTTTGAAGTCGGTGAAGCTACGTTGATAGGACCAGATTCAATCCATGAGGCTATGGAGAAAGTCCAGTTTATTAAGGAAAGGCTAAAAATAGCTCAGGTTTGTCAAAGTCCTATGCGGATGGAGGAGGAGAGAACTTGAGTTTGAAGTTGATGATTGGGTGTTTTCGAAGGTTTCTCCACGTGAAAAGGAGTGTTGAGGTTCGGAAAAGAAGGGGAAACTTAGTCCCCTTTATGTTATTGTGTGAATTGTGAGATGTGCGAAGGTGGCTTATGAGTTGGAGTTGCCCTCAAAATTGTCTTTAGTTATCCGAGTTTTCCATGTATCCCTTTTGAAGAAGTGTATGGGTGATCGACTTTGGTTGTCAGGTGGAGCGCGTAGGAGTGAAGGATAGCCTTAGCTATGAAAAAGGTTCGGTCAAATACTGGATCATCGGGGAGTCGAAGAAGAGGTAGCTTCCATAGAGGTTTTGTAGAGAAATCAACATATTGAGGAGCTACGTGAGAAGCCGAAGTAGATATGATGGCTAAATACCCGCATCTATTCCCTTCCGGTTCGGTTCTAGTTTGAGGTATCGATTTCCTCCTTAACACTCTATCAATTTCATGTTTAGTTCACGTGTCCTTTTTCTTTCATGTTAATGTATGTATGTGTGGTTCATGAATTCCAGTTCAGTCATGTAATTAAGTCCGAGGAGTCAGTCACTCAGTCAGTTTTTAGCTTTAGATGTTTCAATATTTGAGATGTCGGTTCTATTTCCTGACTTTTCCAAAATGTTCATGATCATGGGCATATATATACACGCCCAAGTACTATTTTATACCCATGTTGTACCTTAATTTAAGAATAATCTCATGTATTTTGTGTAATTTATGGCCATGGACTAATAAATATGATTATCTCTCTTTATAGGTTGAAAGTGCCAATGTATGGAGCTCAATGTGAAGATAATGGTCCTAATCTTGAAGATAAATGTTAAGGGACGGATTATGCATGGTGAAACAAGATAAAAACAACATTTGGAGTCAACCCCGTAGCACAGAATAGCATTGGGGCATTCATCAACGTGCCATGAAGGAAATACTTAATTTTATACGGCGAGGGCTACCAAAGCAGTCAACATCGCGTGATAGAAGAGTGTCACGGAGGCAATCTCCGATAGCTAGTGTGTTGCAGGGAAAATCTCCGCGATAGCCAACATGAATGGAGTGACACGGAGGTAGTCCATCACAGGCCAAATTTTCAGTGATTATAAAAGGAACACTTTATAGTTTAAGTGGATATCACGTATTATTTTTTGAAACGAGAGAGGTGCAAAAGGGAGAAACATGGAAACTACTGGGTTCATTTCTTTCTTCTCTTTTATCCATTATTGTAAGTACTTGTACTCAAACATATTTTTGAATCTTTGTGCTTGACATGGTGGATCAATCCCTTCTTCTAGAGGTTAAGGCGACATGACATGATTGTTTAGCCATTTTCATCTTTGGTTCAAGTTTTCTTTGTTGTTACATGTCTTGCATTCACATAATTATCATTTAATGCTTGATCACTATTAAAATGCATTTGTTAAGATTAGGCAAAAAGCACAAAAGTGTAACCTTAGGTTAGAACTAAGGAAATGTAGGGAACAGAGGATTTTTGTCTTCAAGATAAATTTGCGGTTAGGATAGCAATATAGCTAATTAAGCCTTGCTTGGCTAAAAAATGGGAAGATAGCTGAGCACTTAGGATTAGAATTTGTGCATCAACACTCTCAGACGTAGTTGTAAAGTTAATTATAGGTTAAATGGTTAGAGGTATGAGAGTCCATAACCAAGGGCATAAGCCCATAAACCACATCCATAGAGTTAATTACTCACTAATTAGGACATCATATCCTCGCTCAATGATGTAGATTTGTGAGACTACTTTAATTGTGTTTATAGGCTCGAAAGGCCATGAGTATTGCATATTACTCTGTCAAAAAACAAATGTATTTCGTATGCCGAACTATTGTGAATTTTAGCATTGCATGATTGTCAGGCCTTAACTCTATATCCTTCTCATTATTGTATTCCAAATTAGTTATGATCACATATACATTTAGATAAAACATTCAAAATATCTAAAACCAACACTTTTGAAATTGCTTAACACTTGAATGTAAATATTTGAGTCACTTTACTACTTGTATGACCGTGTATACCTGTATGCGCTAGGGCGCAACAAGTTTCAGCGTCTTTGCGGGGGTAGCAAATTGAGTAATTTCTTGTGTTTGTGTTGATGTAGAATTTTATAAGTGTTGAAAAACAATATTATTTTTAGATTTCTTTTATTTTTATTTTAGTTTAATACCTTGACATGACATCATGTAATACAAAATGAATTGAATGGTGGATACTCATATTTCAATGATTCTTATGCGAATTATGGAGGACCCACTTGTGGCGGCACATTCATATATGTAATATATGTGGTGGTCAGGATGACCATTGGAATGGTTGTACAAATTCGTATTCCCTCCCCAAACCCTACTATAGTCCTTTTGTTTAGTTTTTGATATTGTGCGAGGCGATGAAAAGGAGGACTTAGAACACTAAGCTCGGATAGAAAACATGTTAAATAGGTCCTTGAGCAGAGATAGAAGTGATGAAGGAAAATAGAAGTAATATGGGTTTAGACTAAAAGAAAATAAAGAGGCCGTAGAAATGATAAGCCAAGTTCACGGAGATAAGGAAGTGAGGCTGAAGCTTGCATTGATTTGCAAGTCTCAGTCTTAGCCAATACTCAAGAGATTTCAAGGAGAAGAAAAGGGTGTGTTCCTTGGAACCCAAGCTCAAGCAATTAGTGCTCCTGAGAGTCTCCGTGATAGTCTCACACATATGGCCAAATCTAGTTATCAAGGGGGAGGATAGAATTCCAACTATTTGACATTCATGTGGAGTCGGATGTTGATGTGAAAGAAAGTGTACAAAGGTAGAAGGCCAATCATAATGTCGTTTCAGAGTTGAGGTACTTTATATCCCATTCTAAGAATTTCTCGACGTGAAGTTTAGTTGAAAACCTAGAAATGGGAATCTTCCAGGTTATAGAAAGGTCTAAGTGAAACAAGCCCAATATATTCGAAATTTTTGAGTGTAGAGACGAATAGCTTCGCACTTAGGGCCAATAAGTGTAGAGGCGACATCTATTAGCTTGGTCCCTTAAATTTTTCACCACCCTAGACATAGTAAGAGGTAGAAAGAAAGTAGGGCTACAGAGATTCATATCCTCAAAGTGGAAGGAAAAGTGGTGGAACTTGATGCGTCGTCTTTAACGGCGTAAAATCAAGAACTTCTTGGGCACACAAGAGTACCATAGGTACAATTTTTATTTTCTTTGTTTGTATTTTGTTTATCTTCACTTTTTTTGTTGGTGTGACTTAAGCATAGATTAGAGAAGTCTATGTACCCTAGAAGAGGAAAGCTAAGGAGCATGGAAAAACACAAGTGTGGGGTTGAGATCTACAAGATGAAAAATGGACAATACATCGCGCTAGCTAAGCCTAGAGGCCCCAGGAAGTATCTCTCACCTTTAGTATTGATTTTAAATGATGCTTTGGGGACATAAAATAAATTATGTGTGGGATAAGGGGTAATAATTTCAATTTTTTGTAAGTGATTTGGGTGAATTTGGTGCTTGGATAATGTGTATGATGAAAAGTTTGGAATTAAGCACATTCCACCGACTCTTTGTTTTTTTTTGGTTTTTTTCTGAAGGGCATCACTTTTAACCAGAATAAAAGTTTTTCTATGTCTACATAGTGTCTTAGTCTTAGTTAATAGACTTTTCCTAACGATGGATGGATGGCGGCTATCTTGAGGGAAAATTGGTCGATGGGTTTTGTTGTTTTTACCCTTAGTTGATTGAGTGCTTGATGCTTTTGTTGGTGTTGGCATGATTGTAAGAAGGCAAGTAGAGTTTTGTTGTGAAGCATGTTGATAAAGGTATGACTTTGTATGAGACACCTAGTCTCTTGGATATGACTCATTATGCTATGTGCTTAATTGTTGAATTCATGTGATTAAGCGTATTGAGAGTCACGTATGGAGTGCATTTAGAATTGAACATATAAAGTGAGTGTAAGGTTCTTCATGTATTCCATGCTATCATGTAGTGTCTAGAACTTTCCTGGTATGTTTTCAAAGCAAAATGAGGAAAGTTAATTGTAGGAGGCGATGTGGCATTTCTATGAATAAGCCTATTTTCATCCTATGCTTTACCTACCATAATGCATAATCCTAGTTATCCCCCCATTTAGCCTTTTGCCTATTCTTTGATTATGCATGAAAATCTTAATCCTTTTCTTTCCAATAGCCTTCATTGATCCAAAAACTCCTAAGAGCTTAAGTGAAAAAATGCATAAGAGGTAGAGGAATAAGAATATTGTAAGGAGGAAATAGTTGGTAGTGGAAGTTGAAGAAAAAAAGTGAAAATTTTAATTGTTCAAAATACAAGTGTTAGTAGGGAGGTGGAAAAAACAAAAGAATGTTTAATAACTGTACTCCTTACTAATAACATAAGTGTGCACTAATAACATAAGTGTGCTTAAAGAAATGGGGTAAACAAAAAGGAAATTGAGAATTGAAAAGAACAAGAGGTGAAGTAAAAGAAGAGGATGTGCTTAATGAGGAAAAGTGATGTATTAAAAGCGCTTAGGGAAGATAGTCACTATTACTGGCTAGAATAGTACCTACCCATCCTTTAGCTTACATTACAACCTAGAAAGTCCTATTTGATCTTACTTTTAGACGTTTCCTGTATTAGTGGAGTAAAACACTAAAGGCAAGCATATGGGTCATTGCATGCTGCATAAGAATTCATTGTGAGAGTAAGTGTAATTGTATTGATATACCCATACATGTTATAATTTGAAAATTTTTGAGTAAAAATGGGTATCTCTCTTGTTGTGAGGGCACATGTTTGAGGAAAGATAGGATTCATGTTAGACTTCTAGATACTTCTAGATTGGCTAATGTGCATGAGTTTGTTGTGGTAGTCAAGTCAATTCTTGAGGCTAGGAGGTCTTAACTTGGTTATACTTGGTTTGAATTGTGTTATATATATATAACATGTTCTATTTGAATTTTCTATTTAAATCAGTCATTGTAGCCTTAATTTGAGTCGTCTTGCGTTAATTAGTAATTTGTGAGTCTTCCTTGTGCATGAGATGTAAAGGCTTTGTTCGAGGACGAACAAGGCTTTAAGTGTGGGGTGGTGATCTTGGGCATAGTTATACGCCCAAGTACTATTTTATACCCATGTTTGTACCTTAATATCACGCCCCGAGCCTACACCTTGGACGTAACAAGGTACTTGAAGCCACAAGTGACCCCAAGTCAACCCCTGATCTATCACACACTAGAATTTTGAGTAAACACACTGAAACTTTTTAATAACAGATTTATTAGTTTAAGTAAATGTAAAGACTAAAAGTAGAGAAAGAAATAATATATCTGAAATACAATTCTGAAAGACAAGTCTGGCCTGAAAGCCAACTACTGAGGAGTTGCTAGGACAGGTCCCCAGCTAACTATAAGTATAACCAAAACCATATCCAAATGAAGTAAATAAACAAAGCCCTCGAATGAGGAGGACTCACACTCTGATATGCTGAAATGGAATGCTCTGAAATTGAAGTAACTATCTGTGCTGAACTTGAGAACCTGCAGTTGTATCATAAAACGATATAACATGAAAAGCATACGTTAGTACTTCGAATGTACTGAGTAAGTGGGAGAAACATACTGAATATAAATTCTGAACTGAAATGACATGCCATGACCAATAGGTAAACTGAACTGAGCTGCTTTTTCTGATACTAGACTGGACTGACTAGTGGGAGAGTCTATAACTGACATTTAACCACCAGTAGGACCCAATATACCTTGCCAGGGTATAAAGGCATGGACTTTGAAAATCACTGTCAAAAGGGGTCCGTTTGGCCAAGTAAATAAAACCTACTATGGAAACATAGTTCTGGAACCGGGTGCGCTGGAACCCCGACACTTTCGGTGCTAAGTCCTACTCTCACTAGATAATCCTATTACTGCTACTACTGACAAGCAGATAGCTCGATACTGGGGTCCAAGACTATACTGACCCAGGGATACTATCAGAGAGTTCCCTGAGCGTCTTATAGGACCAGATTTAGAAACTGAGTTCTAAGTCTGGTTAGAGCTGCTTATTTGGAAGCGTCGTAACCATCTAGAGAACCAACTAATAACTAAACTGGGGTCCTGGGGCTGGTCAGAGCTATAACTGAATATCATGACTGCCTAATGGACCAAATATCTAAAATCTGAATCTGAGTTTGGAAACTGGGAGGCACCACTAACACCTCGAAAATAAGTTGGAGTAAAATTGATCATTTGACATTTTGTGGACAACACTGATGTTGCTGAAATTGTCTGAAGCTAGACTGATATGGTTCTGACTGAGACTAGACTGATAGAGTTCTGCGTTCTAACTAATTAAATTGCTACCAACTAGTAGAGATCCCATTTGTGCTGACAACACGGACAATTTCATAATATAAGGAAAAATTTCAAAAATTATGGGAATTTCATTCAACAGTGCAAAAATCATTTTTGTGTATGGAATATTTTCTCAACATATGAATGTATGTAGGAATTTCTAGAAAATTTCAACTCAAAGCATCCTTCATTCACTAGAAAGAGCTGAACAAATAAGATCATTATTCAAAAATTAGGGCTTAAATTCACCAACAATAACAATTTGATAAGGAACTGATGAAGATCATAATAATAATAAATATAAACAACGTTCTGAGTGAATTCAACGAAAATAACATGAATTCTTCTCATACTCAAAAGCTCAAGGCTTAAAATTAATAAAATAAATTGAGGAGGAATTTGGGGATGCAAGGGAAGGACAATCCCCTTGCTAAAATTCCACATACCTGGTGAAGAATTCCCTAGAGAAGAGGGCCTAGACTGTTGTGATTAATGAATGACCCTAAGCCTGCGAGAGGGTTTTTTGAGAGAACTGTCGATGAAATTCTGGGAATATACGTGAGAATGAGGGGAGAAAACAGTTTAAACTCTCTAAAACGTCTAAAACTGAGGCTAAAACATCATGGTTTAGGGTCCAAAAGCATAGGAAATTCGAATTTTCCCTTGATGAAATTTTCCTAAAAAACAGATCTGTCCCCCACCACGACTCGTACCACGAGTTGTACCACGAAGTCACGACTCGTGGTCACCTCACCATTTTCTTCAATCTTCTGAAACTGGCCATGTGAAGTTAATTCTAGGTTAAATGGTTAGAGGTGTGAGAGTCCATCACCAAGGGCATAAACCCTGTAAACCACATCCATAGTGTTAATTGCTCATTAATTAGGACGTCACATTCCCGCTTAACAATGCAGGTGTGATACTAGTTTGTTGTGTTTAGATGCTTGAAACACCATGAATATTGCATATTAACTCTATGAGACAACAAATGAATTTCATATACTTGAACCGTTGTAAATTTTAGCATTGCATAATTTTCAGGCCTTAACTCTAGGTGGTTCTCAGTATTGTATTCCAAGTTAGTTGTGATCACCTATAGACTTAGATAAAACATTCAAAATCACTAAAACCAACACTTGTGAAATTAACAATTCAACGTAAATATTTTTTGAAACAGTCCAGTCCCTGTGGGTTTGACATCCTGCTCTTCAAGAGTCACTCTACTACTTGTACGACCGTGTATGCTTGCGCGTGAAGTAGGGAGCAACAAGATTTTGGCGCCGTTGTCGGGGACAGGAGAAATTAGTGAATTTCTTGTTTTTGTGTTGATGTTGAATTTTCTAAGTGTTGAAAAATATATTATTTTTATATTTTTTTTTATTTTTGTTTTTAGTTGGATACTCTTCTTGACATGACATCATGGAATACAAATGGGTTGAATGTTGGATACTCATATTTCAATGATTCTTGTCTAAATTGTGGAGGATCCCACATGTGGCAACACTTTTATATATGTAATATATGTAGTGGTTAGGATGACCATTGGAATTGTTGTCCAAATTCTCATTCCCCTCCCTAATCCCCTACTATGATCCTTCTGTTGTTTTTGATGAGTACAGGAACGATGAAAATGAGGACTTAGAACATGAAGCTCAGATAGAAAACATGTTAAAACAGGTCCTTGAGCAGAAAGAAGTGATGAGGGAGAAGATGGAAGTAATGTGGGTTTGGACTAAGGAAAATGAAGAGGCCATAGAAATGATAAGCGCCAAGTTCACAGAGATAAAGGCTGAGGCTAAAGCTTGCATTGATTTGAAAGTCATGGTCTTAGCCAATACTCAAAAGGGATTTTAGGGAGAAGAAAAGGGTGAGTTCTTGGAACAAGCTCAACAATTAGAAGCTCTTGAGAGTCTCCGTGATAGTCTCACACATATGGCCAATCCAGACAGCAGGGGGAGATATAGAATTCCAACTATTTGACATTCATGTGGAGTCTGATGTTGATGTGAAAAAGGTGTACAAAGGTAAGGAGACCAAGCGTAATGTCGTTTCAGAGTTGAGGTGCATTGTATCCCACTCTAAGAATTTCTCGACATTAAGTTTGGTTGACAACCTCGAAATAGAGTCTGCCAAGCTTATATAAAAAGGTTTAGAGGAGAAAATTCTAAAATTTTCAGAGTTTTAAAGACAAAATGACTTCACTTACTTAAGGGACATTAAGTGTAAGAGGCGACATCTACTGCTTGGTCCCTTAAATTTTTTAACCACCACCGCTAGAGCATAATAGTAAATTAGAAAAGAAATTTGGGGTGCAATTCATATCCTAAAAGTGGAAGGAAAAGTGGTGGAACTTGATGCATCATGCCGCGATGTTAACTCAAGCATTGCTTGGGAGGCAACCCAAGAGTACCACAAGTACAATTTCTTTTTCTCTATTTGTATTTTGTTTATCTTCATTTTTTGTTTTTGTTTTTATTGGTGTGACTTAAGCACAGATTGAGGGGAAGTCTGAGTACCCTTAGAATAGGAAGCTAAGGAGCACAGAGAAACACAAGTGTGGCGTTGAGGATCCCCAAAATGAAGAATGGACAATACATGCTGCTAACTAGGCCTAGAGGCCTCAGGAAGTATCTCTCACCTTTAGTCTTGCTTTTAAATGATGCTTTGGGGACATAGCATAAATTAAGTGTGGGGTGAGGGGTAATTTCAAATTTTGTGCTAAGGGATTTTGGGTGAATTTGGTGCTTGGTATAATATGTTTTATGAAAAGTTGGAGTTGAGTACATTTCACCCACCTTTTGTTTTTTTTGGTTCTTTTCTGAATGGGGCACTTTGAATCGAGAATAAATTTTTTTGTGTGTCTGTACATAGTGTCTTAGTCTTAGTTAAGGACTTTTCCTGACAATGGATGGATGAAAACCGTCTTGAGAGAAAATTAGTTAGTAGGTTTTTATGTTTTAACCCTTAGCTGATTGACTGCTTGAGGCTTTTGTTGAGTGTTGTACATGATTGTTAGAAGCAAGTAGAGTTTTAATAGTGAAGTATGTTGATAATGGTATGAATTTTTTTGATACACCTAGGCTCTTGGATATGACTATGTATGTTGTGTGCTTAATTGTTGAATTCATGTGATTAGCTGTATTGAGAGGCACCTAGATGGATAGAGTACTGAGAGCCATGAGACTCGCTCAACATCCGCTCTCTCAATTCATCCATAGTTGGAACATACAATTAGCCCTGATATAGGAGTACACCATCTCCCCCTTGAGATAAAACCTCCATTTTCTGATTCTGGACTGCTTCTTTCAACTTTAGTAGGATAGGATCCTTATCCTGCCTAGCTTTAACATCCATCAAAAATGAAGATTTCGACCCATTTTGAACAATAACACCACCATCCGTCGAATTTGTACGGCGAACTTCTAAACGAGCAAGCCTATGGACTACTTCACCAACTATTTTCTCCCATTCTCGAGATGGGACACACTCTCCATGGAAAACCTACTAAGAGCATCTGTCACTACATTGGCCTTGCCCGAATAATAAAGGACACTCACATCATAGTATTTGAAAAGCTGTAGGTCCTTCTGGGTAAACACATATTGAAGGCTCTTGTTTTCCGTGAACACATCCACATGCACCCCATACAAATAATGCCTCCAATTCTTTAAGGCAAACACCACCGCTGCCAACTCTAGGTCATGTTTCGGGTAATTCTTCTCATGAGTCTTAAGTTGTCTAGAGGAATACGCAATGACCTTACCATGCTGCATCAACACACAACCAAGACAAACCCTAGAGGCATCACAATGCACAATAAAGCCTTCTGTGCCCTCCGGTAGGGGCTAAAGAGAGTTGAGTTTTTAACTCCTGAAAACTCTTTTTACAAGCATCCGACCACTAAAATTTGACCTTCTTCTGGGTAAATTTAGTCAACGGTGCTGCAATGGATAAAAATCCCTCTATGAACCTCCTGTAGCAGCCAGCTAAACCCAAAAAGCTTCTAATATCAGTGGGACTGACAGGTCTAGGCCAATTCTTCACCGCCTCTATTTTCTGGGAGTTGACCTGCACACTCTCACTAGATACCAAATTACCCAAGAATGCTATCGAGTTTAGCAAACTCAAAGTTGCTGAATTTAGCAAACAACTGACGAACCTCGAGAGTCTACAACATAATCCTCAAATGAGTGGCTTGCTCCTTTTTGCTCCGAGAGTATATTAGGATATCATCTATGAAGAAAATCATGAACATATCAAAATATGACTTGAACACCCTGTTCATCAAGTCCATAAAAGTTGCAATAGCTTTCGTTAGTCTAAAAGACATAACTATGAATTCATAGTGACCATACCGAGTCTTGAAGGTTGTCTTCATAATGTCACTCTCTCTAACTCTGAGCTAGTGATAGCCGAATTTGAGGTCTACTTTTAAAAAGCACTTAGAACCCTGAAGCTGGTCAAACAAGTCATCAATACTAGGGAAGGGATACTTATTCTTGATTAGCCTTGTTCAACTGCTGATAATCAATGCACATCCTAAGGGAACCATCCTTTCGAACAAAGAGAACTGGATCACCCCGTGGGGACTTACTAGGCCTGATAAAACCCTTATCTAAGTGATCTTTCAACGATTCTTTTAACTCCTTTAGCTAGGTTGGCACCATTTGGTAAGGAGGAATAGATATGGGCTGCGTATCAAGGAAAAGGTCAATACCAAAGTCAATCTCCAGCTCGGGAGGAAATTCTGGTAGATCATCTGGGAAAACCTCCGGATACTCACATACAACAGGAACTAACTAAAGAGTTGGGGTCTCGGAAGTAGAATCCTTAACCTGAACTAGATGGTACACACAACCCTTGGAGATCATCTTCCTAGCTTTGAGATAGGAAACAAAGTGACCTATAGGCACAACTGAACTACCCTTCCACTCTATGACTGGTTCAACCGGAAACCAAACCTCTACCGTACAAGTTATACAATTAATCGAGGTATAACAAACATGTACCCAATTAATACCAAAGATAACATTGAAGTTGGTCATATATAACTTTACTAAGTTGATTGAGGTGACTTTCTGAAGAATCGTGGTAGGGAAATTTCTATATGCCTGTCGACTAAAACTAACTCACCGACAGGAGTTGAAATTGAGAAGGGTTCTGATAGGATTTCGGGACTGACACTGAAACTAACAACAACATAAGGAGTCACGACGGATAATGTAGCCCATGGATCTAACAATTCATAAACATTAAGATGGAATACTCATAACATACTAGTGTCCACATCGAGTGGGCAGTCCTGCTCCTAAGAAGATGAAAGTGCATAGAAGCTGTTCTGGCACTGTCCGTCCACTACATTAGAAGAGGGCCCCTGCTAAGATGGGCAAGCTGAGCTACTGAAGTGGTGGCTAGGGCACGACCTATACTGTCACGCTACCTAGCTAAAGGACAATCTCTATGCATGTGTCCGTACTTCCCACACCCAAAGCAAACATCAGAGCCAACCAAGCACTCTCTAAGGTTCTTTCTACCACACTTCTTGAAAATTGGAAAAGTGTGCTCCCCTGTTATACTCCTCTGACTGCTAATGCTTGACACATGCCTCTCTGATCTCCTCGATGTCTGGATAGAACACTGGATGATGATGGAGCTGGGGCTGACGACCTCTGGTGGGACTAAGGGTGCTGTCCACCACCAGATCTCTGTTGGAAATGCTCATAGCTCCTTGTCCTACTCCTCTTGGCCTCTCTCTCCTTTTCCTTCATCTGCTCTGCCTCTATTAACTGGGCATATATTATCAATTAAGAGATGTCAATGTCACTATCAACATGGCAGTCCTGCACTCCTTGACCAATGAATCTGACACTCTATTCACAAACTTGCTCATACAAGCCCTTGAATTAGCAACCATTTCCAGAGAATACTTATATTGTTGGGTAAACGTCAAGGCATACTCCTGAACAATCATATCATTCTACTTCAGATTGACAAACTCGACTGCCTTTGCTTCCCTCAACTCTCGGGGAAAAAACCTATCCAAGAACATCGTAAAAAACTCATCCTAACAAACAGGGACTGCGCCAACTCCCCTACTCTCCTTCCACTATCGGAACCATATGTGAGCAACCCCCTTGAGCTAATAGGAGACTAAATCTGCACTATCCTCTCCTGAAATTCCTATCACCTGGGTAATCTTCTAGACCTCCTCAATAAACTTCTGTGGGTCCTCATCCACTTTTGGCCCATAAAATTCAGGTGGGTTCATCCTGATGAAGTCTTGTACCCTAGCGGTTGTTGCATTAACATTCTGGTTCACATGAGTCACAGCTTGCCGGTTGACTTGAGAATTCATGGTCTGTGCTAACATCTAAAATGAAGCCCTAAACTCCGTGTGAGTCACCTGCTCTGGAAAGGGATCAGCTGGAGCTGGTGGGGCTGGCTAGTGCCCAACTCCATTGCCATCACTATGGCCATTACCATTGCCATTTCATCTTCCATTTACTCATTGGGGACACATGTTTCTGAAAATGCATATAGCACAAGTTAGAGGAGTAGAGAGAGGTACTTCATCGCACGATATATATCATGAAAGAAGGGAAATTTTCCTAAAACATTTCATATCCTCTTCCCCATAAGTGTTGCACGCTTCAACCCATGGAAAAGACTCTACTTAACATGGCTTTCGGACACCCTAGGACTCACTTAAAACTTTGCTCTGATACTAAGATTGTCACAAATCAATCTTGGGCCTCGAACCGCGACTTGGGACCTAGAACTACGAATGACTCCAAGTTAACCCATGACATATATATTGCATGAAAAAGACCATCACTAAGCAGAAATAAAATATGAACATAATATAAGCGAAAGTATGCATAAGATATAGACATAAGCGTAAACATAAGATGATATGGCTGAACCATCTATACATAGCTGTCTCAAAAGCCTCTAAACATCTGTTGAGCTGATGGGACAACACCCCTAACTAGCTCGGTAAGTATGAAACCAAAAGAAAAACAAAAGGGACATAAGCAAAACCGACGTCCTCGAAACATAAGGACTCACCAAAACTGGGATAGAGCTAGACTAAGGGAGATTGAGCTGACATTAGGACGGAGTCTGAACACCCGAACCTATAGCATAAGAAGATATAGCATAAAATATGCGGTCAGTAATTGAAATGTACTAAGTATGTAGATCACGTAAAATATGCTAGTAAAATGATAGTCTGAAATCACGAGTATAAAATAAAATAGAACATCAGAGTAAGGAAAACATGTTAAATGTCATATTCCTGAAATAAATGTAATCATGAGCTATACATAAGCTGAGCATAATGACCCACGGTTTAGAAATAAAAATCATATTGTCACGACCCGAATATAGGCTCGGATCGAGACACGGGAAGAAGAACCTTGAGAGGCTCTAGTCGACCCATGGCATGAACATGACATCTAAAGATCAACACAATAATGTGAAAGTCTAACATATATAATAGCGGAAGCCTAAAAATATGATAACACCGAATATCTAAATACATAACAACGATCTGAAACTGAAAACATACTATGTCTTATAAGCCTCTACTCGATAATGATCGATCAAACAAGTTACCTGACCTCGNAAAAATATGATAACACCGAATATCTAAATACATAACAACGATCTGAAACTGAAAACATACTATGTCTTATAAGCCTCTACATACTAATGAGTTGATGGGACAAGACCCAAACTATCTCACTAAATTTGCAACTAAACATACTAAACACTAGCTGAATATAAGGGTCCTCGAAGGATGAGAACGCACTAACTCTGGCTGAAAGATGCTAACTCTAAGGATGTGGCTAACGGTGGGATTGAACCTGAGTATCCGAGCCTGTATCATGAAACAATACAATAGAGTATGCAGTCAGTATGTGAAATGCACCAAGTATGCAAAGTAAGTAAAACTGCTAAGTAAGTAAAAATTAGGAATAATGCATATCATAAAACATTTCATCATAAAATTCTGAGAGTAGGGCTTGCATGCTAGTATCTGAAAACATGATTTAAACATAACTGAATATAATAACTGAATTGAATGACCCAAAGTTGAAACTGATTATTCATAAGTAAAACTGAACTTTGGGTCAAACCTGCTGAAAATATAATATCATGATTTATGAACATGCATGAATAAAATCATGAGGAATAATGAAAGACTCATCATATAACCGACATTACCACAATAGAGCTTATGTGGTCCCGACTGCCACATTCAAGTGGGCAGAGCTGTCCAAAGCCTTGCCAAGGCCAAGGACGCTACGATGATATCAATATCAATATGAAGGCCCCCTTGGGGAAAGGAAAGCTCACAAGGGAGGTCCCAAATAATCTGAAAATACCCACATTGGCACGTAGTTCTGAGGCACAGGGTTAACTAAACCCTTAGCCTGCTCAGTGCTAGACACTACTCCCAAAAACATGCATATGCTCTCCATCATTTTTCAATGAAGCTGAACCATCATCTTGTGGTGAAGATGAATCATAATAATACATGCATAATCTAAAAACATAACATGAGGAGCCTTGACTCAAACCATACCACAAGCTAAAAAGTGGGAGTCTAGACTCCAAAATTCATGTGGTAAGCTAATAACATGAAATTGAGGTAAATCATTAAACATACTTGATCATATGTGCTTGCCAGTCAAAATCATGGCTATAAACATGGGTAATTCGAAATCATATTTTCATTATATACATCTCATCATACTTAGAAACATAGATCATAATCTCATCTTTTCATGAACTTTCATAGTTGGGCATTATAATTGTAAGACTTTGAAAACATGAATTTTAATTGGAAACATTATAAAACACACCCATAAATCTGAATTCAACATTAGAAACATGAATAGAATTTACCCATGATAGATACTTAGAGATTCACAAGCTGGGTTAAAACCCCATAGATCATCAACTAGGAATTTCAATGAATTTGAGAAGGAATTGGGCATGGGAGTGGATGGATACACCCATTCATAACCCTACCTACCTGGGTACTTTTGATTTTTCAACCTTCTTGAATGCCCAAAGGAAATTGAAGGAGAATTAATGAATTTCTAGGCTTGATCACCCTTTGAAACTTCTAGGCTTGCATGCATGGAGAGGGATAGGTTTAGAATGAGCTAAACCCTCTTAAAACACACTTATCTAAGCTTAAAAAACGTTGTTTAGGTATTAGGAGCTTAGGAATTATGGAAAAGCCCTTAATAAATTCACAGGAAAGAGCATACTGCCAATCCCAATGAGGGACTGGACGACTCGTTGTTATAACCACGAGTCTTAGCTTGTCTCATGGTCAACCCCAAACCACATAAATCTTAGCCAACTGCCTTCCACCTCACGAGTCTCTTAACGACTCGTGGGGTACTTCACGGGTCACTAGATGACTCATCCTATGGCCTGGTGTAGAAAATATTATTTTCTCTGTTTCAACCCTTGAGTTTGATCTTAGGGCTTTTGGGGTATTATACATATAGTGTGCCATAGTTGAAATCATAAATGAAAACTCATAAACTAATCAATGGGTCAAATATTCTATAAACATAATATCATAAAACATGAACATGAGTAACTTAAAACATGAGGAACAATGAGAGGCTTCTTCATAACTGACACCATCATGATAAATCTTACATGATGCCTCAACTATCCCGCTCAAGTGGGAAGAATCATGCTAAGCCTTGCCAGGGAAAAGAACGATGAAGGTGTAATATCACTGGTGTGCCCTCGGGCGAGGGATATCACTCTCTTGAGAGGTCCAAAATAAGAACATATACCTAAGGTAACGCGTAGTTATGAGTCCTGGGTCCTTAGAATCCCTAGCCTACTCAGTACTAGACACTACTTGCAAAACATGCATATTTCTTATAATCATATTCTCAAAACATAGCTTAAATCTATTTCGAAGGAGTCTTAACTCCAAACATCTCTATAAAATTGATCTTGTAAGCCTTGGCTAAAATCATGATAAAACACACTTGACTTTACATGGGCTTGCCCAAATCATGAAACCATACATACTTGAATAACGCTTCATATATCGAAATCATGTAATCATATGGCTAATAATTCATAAATATTCATGCATACTTTGATAATTCATCATACTTGAAATCATGGGTTCATAAGCTTGAAATTCATAAATCATGCATAATAGGGCATAATCATCATAAGCATGAAATCATGTATTAGTAAGTAAATTGAGAGTCAAATATGACTTAATAGCCATAAATCATTAATTAGAAAAAGAGAGAATTGAACCCATAGAGATACCATGGATAATTTTATGGAATTTAGGTTAAACCCAAGAATTTCAACATAACATACTTGAAGAGTTGAGATCATAGAATAGGGACGAAATTAGGCATGAGGGCGGAAGAATTTTCCCCATTCATAACCCGACATACCTGAGCTTGATGGAATCCTTGCTAGGGTTTGATGCCCAAGAGGATTTAGGGAAGAAGGAGGACCTTTGTAATACCCTGAAAGTTTTAAGACTAGACCCAAGATTTGAAACATGATTAACCGAAAAAGTTGGAGAATTTCTTCAGTACAACTCAACCTTAAAGTTTTAAATTGGTGGTATGGGTCGTAGGAAGACCCGTGGTTCAATTCAGAGATTTCTTTCCCCAGACCATGAGTCCGCATTACGAGTCGTAGTGTGTGGGTACGACTCGTGGTACAGATCATAACAAGTACTTGGGATTTTTCAAATGTTGGTTGTACAGGCGATGGTACGGTTCATAGGAATGTGTTACGGATCGTAGTATGATTCAAGGAAATATTCATAGGATTGAAGGTTTTGGACTTGGCCAGTACGGGAGGATAACACAAGTCATAGGAGGATTGTACGACTCGTGGTACGAATCGTGACAGCTGACAGAATCAGTTTTCCTATGAATTCATTAAGGGTATTTTCATAAATTCTAAGTTTCTAATCCCTAAACTATGTCATTTTAAGCTATGAAAAAAGGGTTTTAAGTGAGTTTAGCCTATTCTAAATCATTCCCCTCCCATACATGCGAGATTAGGAATTCCCCATTGAAGATCAAGCCTAGAATTCTTAAATTTCTTCTAAAAACTTCTTGGGCTTTCAAAGTCAGATGTAAATTCAACTCCCCTAGGTATGTAAGGTTATGAATAAGGGTTCCTTTCACTCTCACGCTCAAATTTTCCTCAATTTCATGATTCAAGTCTCAATCCAAGTTATGATCAAAAAGGGATTTTAACTCAATCTTATAAAATACTCTATCAATTGTTTATGGGTCAATTCCCTTTATGTTTTAAAGTATATTTGGAGATTCATGGGCAGGTTTTAAGAATATTTTGATTAGTAAGTCATGATCTCAAAAAGACTATTCCCAAATTATGCAAGTTCATGAAAAAAATCAAGTTTATGATTTATGATTTCAAGTATGATGAGATATCTAGCATGTATGAATGTTTACAAATTACCCATTTATGATCTATGTTGAAGTTGAAATATGCAAAAGAAGGACAAAAATGTAGAAAAAGGGCTAAATACGGACCTCAATACGAGCCATACCATCTTGGTACGAGTCGTACCATTCTAGTACGAGCCGTACTAAGAGTCGCGGAAAAGTCCAGAAATTTCTTTGAGGCAAAGGCAAAGTACGACTTATAGTACACGTCGTACCATCCTGGTACGAGCCGTACCATAGTAGTCATAGCATAGTTCAAAAGATGTTGCACAGGACAAGTCTCCAAGTACGAGTAGTAACAATGGATTATGATATCTACCTAAGACCCGTACCAAGGAGCCGTGGTAAAGTTTAAAAGAATTGAAGAAAGGCAGATCTCAATGTACGACTAGAAGTCATGAGTCGTGGGACACAGGTACGAGTCGTACTAAGCCACTCGTGAATATATTCAGGGGATGCAATAACTCTTAGGACAAACCACGGACAGGACAGTATGACTCGTAGTTTCAATGTACGAGTCGTACTAGCTTCCAAAACATAGCAAAAATAGAAGTTTCCTAGCATTGTATGAATGAAGGTATGACCCATACAATCTGTTACGGGTCGTAAGTGAAGTCAGCGATAGTTCAATAGTTTTCCCTGTTTACTTAGGAAAGGGTTCTAAATATTTGTATGAATACTTCTTAGGTTATATTTGGTTAGAATAAGCAGAATATGTAGAGAACAAGCCAAACTGGTGTGTCTCTGGCTATCACCCTGGTTGTCCATCCTCTAGCTAGTATACCCCCGTTAGAAACCTTATCATAAGCTGAGGTGTCCACCACCTTATAATCATCACCCAAGTAAAACGGGTTGATCACCTCAGGACTGATGTCAATCGATATCCCATGGATCACCACTGAGGTTAATGGCTCTATCTACATTCCCGACACTAGGTTCGACCTTAGGAGATCGCCCCATAGACTGCATAGAATTCCTAGACCAGTATCTGGATATACTGACCCACTGACCGAAATAAAAAATTCCAATGTTGAAACTTGAGCTGCTCCATAATGTCAGTTTATGACTCCAAACCATTGGAGATAATAGTCCTATTCTTGGTAATCCCTTGAGGGACTCTACTATTGATCATGTTGCAGTGTAACACCCCAGATAATTTGAGTGATAAATCCATACTTTTAAGGTAGTTTAATAGTACTTAAAATATAAGTAGGAATTTTTATAAGGTATTTGAGTCACTCTATGATCGTATTTATGATTGGACATCGATCAAATTGTAGACCAAAATTCGGCAAAAGTTATCGCAAAATTTTCTTCTTGAGATTTTCTGAAATTCAGGTCAAATGTATCGAAGCTTTTCTCCATATCTATAAGAAATTAGGGTGTGTACGACCTATCAAATTAATGTCCTATCATTCTAGTTTCCAGCGCACTACACCGTTCAACAATCCAACTTCTGAATAGAGAGATATTCATATTTTTGCGAGATTGCGCAAACAGACTCGTCACAAAGGGTCTAAGGCGGTGGAGGCCTATAAAAAGCCTCTTGGTCATTTGTTTGCTTTATTTTCTTATTTTCCAGAACCTTTCACGAAGGAAATCTCTCTCAAGGTCCTTCCATGGTGTTCTAAGGGTTTTGGGGCTAGAATCCATGGTTCGATATGATTTTGATGTCGGAAAGTCGGGAATCATATGTAACTAGCATTTTGGTGTATTTTGGGGGCTTTTGGTGGCTGTTTCATGGTAAAACTGTTGGTAAGACTTATTCCTATGGTTTTCTTTAGTTGTTGAGGTTAGTTATAGGTGTGTTAACGCCATTAGGTTGTTGTCTTAGATTGTCTACCATTGAATTCATATGAATCTTATCAATTAAGCTCGGTTTGTCTTGTTTCGTTATTAAGTTGTGTTGGCTGCATTTTGGCAGCAACTTGGGCTGTTCTTAGGCAGTATATTGATTCTTATAAGGTTGGAAGTTCGTTATATTTCAGGTTCACCAAAAAAATCTAAGGTATGTTAGGCTTGTCCCTCCCTTTGTCGGCATGAATTTCGTAACCATTATTGTTGGTATTGATGTGTGTGTTGTCTGTTTTGTGAATGTTTGTGTTATATTGTTATTTAACTCTTTTTCTGCTGTTTATATGATGATAAATGGGTGTGGTGATGGTTTTGTTGGCATCTCAGGGTTGAGTGAGGAGAATCGTAGTGATGGCAAATGATTAGGCTCGTGTCGAGAGGCCGTCTGTGAGGTGTGTGGTTCTTGTAGCTAGTTATGGGATGTTTGTGTAAATAATATTAGGTGATGATATTGAAAATTGAATGAAGGTTTATATTTTTTAAGGTCAATGGTTGCGATGATCTTTTGTTATATTGGAGTCAGCGGCTGGGTCAGCCGTATCGAAGGCACGTTAGCGGCCATGGCGACGCTTGGGCTGGCTTGGCTATGTTCATTGTTGTTAGTGGTGAATAGATAAGATTATAGGCTTCTTGTAAAGCTTAGGGATAGACTGGTTAGGCTGGTGACGCTTATCTCCATTAGTGGCTCGTCAGTGGACTGCTAGACGTGCGAGAATAGTACTATATTATGATAATCGATTGGTAGGGTTTGAGAGCCGATTATGGGCTATTTTAACATGTATTGTTATTTTTGTTGATTTTGAATGTTGTGATTGTATTATTGTGTGTGTGTTGAGGCTCTTGGGAATCATGGATACCCAACACTGAGAGTAGATCCGGCTGCGGGGTTGAGTCCAAGAGGTAGAACAATTGGCCTGTGGTTGAGTTTATTTCTCCTCCCATAGGGACGTTCTGAGACATGAAAGACGCATGGAGAGGTACATTCCTTCATAGCGCCGTATATATCTATTTTAAGCCTTCCTGGATCGCAATTAGCTCTCCTGAATGGATGGAACTCTACTAGCTTTACACAACAAAGAGAGGGTCTGACAGTGCTTGTTCAATGATGTTTTTTGACTGGTGTTTACTTTTAATTTTCTTGGTATTATATTGTGATTATTGTTTGTGTTATATTTTATTTGATAGAAGTGGATGTTACATGTTGGCTGGTGTTAACTGAGGCTGTCAGAGGTCTAGAGGTGATGACATGTGCGCTGTGTCGGCTAGGTGTTGTGCGTTACAGTTTACTTGTTGGACTTGCCAGGATTATAGGAGCCAGGTAGGTTCTGTTTGTGTGCTTTCTTGTACTTTCCAGGCTTATGGAATCCAAGTAGGTTCTATGTTTATTTAAGTTGAGTTCCTCATTCTACGATATTCGGTATATATCTGTTGATCTCTAATCTAAGTCTTGTAGTTATTTCTGCCTTTCATACTCAGTATATTATTGTACTAATTCCCTAGGTGAGGCATTGCGTTCGTGCTTGCAGGTGATGGTAGGATGGTAGACCGAGTTCTTAGTTGCTGAGTGGAGTTCCAGCTAAGTCGATAAACTTCAAAGTCTTTCGGAGTTTCCAGATGTTCGTATATTGGGTAATTCGGGGCCCTGTCCCGAATAGTTGATCTTCCTTGTATTCCTAGAGGCTCGTGATGTTGCTGTGGTGTTAGTATGTTATTGAAGGCTAGGTGGGCTTGATTGTATAGTGAGTTTTCCATTATGTGGCCTTGTCGGCCTAGTGATTTATTTTTGTTTGGTCAGTTGAGCTAGCTTCCGCTATAGGCTGTCGTCTTACTCTAATTTTATAGTTGTTGTGTTGCTGAACCTCGTCGGTTCTGGGCGTGTTGTAGTTAAATTTTTGTAGGGTTCGCTTGGTCATGTGTGGCACTAGGTGCCAGTCACGCCTCCCCGAATTTTGGGTGTGACATGCAGCCATGCAAATAGCGCTCCCTAGTGCCCTGGACTGCCCACCTACGCATGAACATCTCCTCCCCCTATTTGTGTCTCAACTGTGCTGCTTGGTTAGAGGAGATCTGACTAGATGATTTATCCTCAACGGCCTCACTGGAGGAATTTTGTATTTGGGACCCACAGGATTAGGCATGGTCCTAGTCACCAGCTGATGAGGATGAAGATCCTGGAGTCAGTGTCTCAGAGGATTCCAATCAAGCTGATGGAATAGGTGACACCTCTATTCTCCTGCTACTAGAGACAAGTACTCCTCCTTGTCCTTGTCCACTAAGCGGGACCTCTTGTGTGTACTCGACTTGCCTCCTTGGGGTAATGCTCTTCTTGCATCTCATTTGTCTATGATCATGCACAAATTTGTTAGAACATAGACTCGGGGTATCATGGGAACAACAAAAAATATGTATAGGATGGTCGAAGGGCGGTCCATACCTTCAAAGGACAGACCATACCCTATACCATCATTTGTGTTCGAAAGTTCCAACTTACTGCTTCAATGTGCAGTTCAAGGTGCAGTCCATCCTTTGAAAGAAAGGTCCACCCCTTGAGTTATATTTTGACTCATAGGGTCATTACTCACGGGTTCAAATGATGGAATAAAAGACGGTTCGTCTTTGTGAAAGACGATCCGTTTATTCTTCCGTCAATTGAGGTACACATTTATTGAAACACTTTGGAACTTTCAATTTTTTAATAAATCTCAGATAGGGGATGGGGCTAATCTAAAATCAAATTCAAGAAATAACCATCAAGAATGGAAGAACATTCATACATTATCCTAAATCCCCTCCAATCAAACTAACAATTTAAACTCATGTTCTCTCCCCCCCCCCTCCAATTTCATATTCCAAGCAATTCCATAATCCCACTTCAATACATGGTGCAACATCACATTAGGCACGGAATTTAAAGCCCTAAGTTAAGAACAATACCTATGTGCTTGTGTTGTGAATGAGGCTAACAGAAATGGGTTAAAAACCCTAGAAATCTTCATCGGTGTGTTTGCTTGTGAATGAGTGAAATGAAGAAATTTGTTGAAGCTCAAAGTAGCATCAAGGGAGGAATTCGAAGTAGGGAGGAAGGGAAAATGGAGAAAAAGAGAGGGAAAAGTCGTGCATATCGTTGGGTTTAATGGCTTTCGATCGCACACCCGATTTCCTTCTTAAAGTCATATGGGTCAGGTCAGTCAAGCCCATGGGTGGTTAAATAAAGGACAACCTGGTCCAGTTAAACAATAGTTGACCTGAAATTTTACTCTCCATGTGGACCCACTGATTTATTTCATTAATGACTAGGGACAGTCTAATAAACGGACCGTCCAATCTGATAGATGGGCTGTCCGGGCAGAGTACAGTCCACTCGATGGACCCTCTCTTGAACATTCCCCTCCAGTGAGCCAGATGTAGATGACGGAAGGACATACAATCCATCCTTTAAAAGGAGATCCTTCTGTTCCACTGCCGTTTGCGCACCAGATTTATTCTTTACTTTTTTAGACCACTTTTCTCTATTTTTTATGTGCACCTGCATCCACTAACACCCATTAGTTTGGTTTCCTCCCAAGTAGTGCTGGATTTAACATCACGACATAACATGGATACTACACATGGTATAACATATCTTGGGTTGCCTCCCAAGAAGTGCCTGATTTAACGTTGCGGCACGGCGCAAGATATCCAATCATGGATTTGGTGACCCATCCTTGGGATGGGGCTTCCTTACCCACTTCCTGCCTTTGGTTCTCTAGAGGTACTACTTCACCCATGCTAATTTAGCCTTCTTTCTCTTTGGTAATACAACAATAGCATGCTCAGCTACCTTACCAACTCTTTGCTCAACATTGACCACATAAATGTCCACAACTTCTGTGGGCAACAAGTGACCTCTTCTAGCTTTGAAAGTAATGCTCTCATTGTTGACTCGGAACATTATTCAGTAATTTTACTAATTCTCAGAGTGGCCAGGAATGGTCTCCTAAGAATGAAGGGAATATCTCTATCCACATCTGTAATACCCCGGGAAGGCCTAAGAATAGACTCGGGAGTTGAATTTGAAAAGTGTAGAAAATTGGCAAAAACATCACATAACGGACCATAGAACAACTCTTGGTATCAAACCATGATTCGTTGTATGCTGTCTTTGGTTGGGGAAAGGATGGTGGCAGTGGAGACAACGAGAGGTATGACAACCCGTTGTGGGATACTACGGGCCATCCTTCGCAGTTGTGGTTAGGGTTAGGCTGGGCAGTAGTGTAAACAATGGGAGACCCAACGACCCATTAGGAGAAGCCACGGGTCGTTTGTTGTTATTGTTGTTGGAGGGTAAGAATTTCCAGTATGGGTGACAGGTTGAGACCATGACTCGTTGGATGGAACCACGAGTTGTGGTGAGGCTCGTGGTAGGGGGTTCAGATTTTGTGATGAGCAAACAACGGACGGTATAATGAGTCATGGGTTGAAGGCACGAGTCATCCTTTCGACCCGTTGTTTGGATCTGAGACTAGGTCATTCAGCAGCCCATTCAATGAGGGACACGACGGGTCATTGGTGGTTCCTACGACCCGTTGGTACCACTCGTGGGTTCCATCTGGCAAATTTTCAGGGCAGGTTCATTAAGGTTATTTTTGACTTTTTCACGATATAAGACCCTAAATTACGTCATTTTGTCTTGGAAAAAAAGCTGAGTTTTAAGATGATGACCTATTCTAAACTCCCATTCATGCATGCAAGAACTTTGAGAGGTGATTCAAGGGGAGAGTTCAAGCTTTCCACCTCAATTCCTTCAATTTCATTCTTGGGCTTTTAAGCAGGGTTAGGGTTTGATAATACTAGGTATGTTAAGGTCTTCAATGGGTAGATTCTTCCAAAACAATGCTCCTTCTATATTAATTACTCAAAATTTATTTGAAAACTCATGGGGTTTTATATTCGGTTTGTATAAAATTTAATGATTTAATTATGGATCTTGTGATTTTGAAACCTTATCTTATCTACTGAATTTGATCAACTTTTGAGATCTAAATTGATATTAATATGGCTTATTTCGAATTTCTAATCATTTAAACCTGATTCTGCATGCCCATGTTAAACCAATTTATGATCCATTGATCCATTGATGTTTTTGATAAGCCCAACATGTATTATAAATTAAATCATGAATATATTATAT
>JACEIK010002821.1:49715-90659 GCA_018107945.1 Datura stramonium | reverse complement strand
TATATGAATCATAAGAGGATAATAGCATGGTAATCAATTATGTTGATGTACTTGGCTATTTCCTCATTGTATATTTGTATATTTAATTATTTATGTTATCCCACATTCTCAGTACATTCCAAGTACTGACCGCATGCCTTTTGTGCTATATCATTTCATGATATAGATTTAGGTCTCCAGACTCAGCCTCGTGATTAGATACGCTTCCTTCCCTCTCAGTTGCCAGTGGTGAGTCCTCATCTCTCGAGGACGTGATTTATGTTTATGCTTTATTTATGTTTCAAATTTAGATTTTAGAAGTTAGTTGGAGGTTTGTCCCAGCAATTCATCAGTTTAGTATAAGGCTTTCAGACTTATCTAGATAGACTTAGCGTTGTATCAGAGTGTTGTGATAATTGTATTTTTGGTTCTTATTTAGACTCTTGCAGTCATCCTCCACTTACTTAAGTTATACATTGATTATATTGTCAAGTGATATGTTATGATTATGCCATGGGTCGACTTGGAACCTTTCGTGGTTCCTTGTCCCATGTTATGTCTAGGGTGTGAACTCGGGTCTTGACAAACTTGGTATCAGAGCAAAGGTTTAGAGTGTCCAAGGGTGTCTGAAAGCCACGTTAAGTAGAGTCTTCTTCATGGGTGTGAAACGCGCCACACTCATGCCGAGGAGGCTATGAGACATTTTAGGAATGTTCCCTTTCTTCATGATTCTTATCGTGCGTAGAATATGAAGCTCTAAACAGTTCCTTCCATGACTTGTCCTTTACGCACTCGCAGATAATGCCTCCTAGATGAGCAAATGGAAGGAGAAATGGTAATGATCATCAACAGGAACCATTAGCCCTGGCGAACCCGATGGATGACCATGTTACCCATGCTGAGTTTCGGGAAACTCTTAATATGTTGGCACATGCCGTGACCACCAAGATTAACCAGCAAGCTATGGCTCGTATTCCCCAAAATGGGAATGTAGCGGTGACAAGGGTGAGAGATTTTCTTTGAATGAACCCACCCGAGTTCTTAGGGCCAAAGGTAGACGAGGACCCATATGAGTTCTTGGAAGATATTGAGAAGATTACTCACATCATGGGAGTGACGCGAATTGAGAGCACAAACTTAGCCTCCCACTAGCTAAAAGGAGTTGCTTATATATGGTTTTGTCAGTGGAGGGACAGTCGAGGGATTGGAGCAGGCCCCGTAGGTTGGGATGAATTTGAGACTATGTTCTTAACAGGTTTTTCCCTGGAGAGTTGCGAGAGGCTAAGGCAGCAGAGTTCATCAACCTAAAACAGAATGACATGAAAATTCAAGAGTACACATTGGAATTTACCCGACTATCCAAGTATTCCCCGGAGATGGTAGCGGACAAAAGGGCCCGAGTGAGTAGGTTCATGAATGGAGTGTCAGACTCCTTGATTAAAGAGTGCAGGATTGCTATGTTGCATAGGGATATAGACTTTTCACGTTTTGTGATATTCACGCAACAAATGGAGGAAGAGAAAGTGAAGGAAAAGGAGAGTGAGGCCAAGAGGGCCAGGAGAGGAGATTTAGAGTCCTCTTCGCCAAGGACGAGTGGTGGACATCGCTCATTTTCCCAGCAAAAGTCGGCAGCCCCAGCATTTTCAACAGTCAGTGCTCCATATAAACCTAGAGTAAGGGAGATTACGTACCCGATGTGTACCAGCTGTGGAAAGCACAACTTGGGAGAATGTATCGCTGGGTCAGATGTTTGTTTTTGGTGCAGCCAGTCGGTCCATAAGCACCAAGATTGCATAGCAGCAAAGCGAGGCGAGAGTAGATACTCGACCATTTCTTCAGTAGCACCGATAGCTCGTTCATTTCAGCAGGGTGCGTCATCTAGTTTAGGTGGTGGACATCATCAAAACCGCTCCTATGCCATGACAGCATGCCAGGATAAGGGCAAGTCGCCAGTAGTGTCCGCAGGTATGTTGTGAATCTTGAATAACTCTTTGTATGTTGCTAACCCCAGAACCCCAATACTAAATAAGGAGCTTGTGGTTGTTGCTGAGAAGAAGTTGTTGATGTGTGATGTGAATAGCTGTTAATGTGAGACTGGCTGTGACGGTTAGAGGTAAAAAAGAGATCCACGAGTTAGTGAATTAGTCCCAACCTTGAGAAATATTTAAGACCCTTAGAATGATGGCTTTAAGCTAAGGGGGAGATGGTAAATCCATGAGATTAGTCGGATCTTTATTATGATAGTAGGGGAGTCCTAACCCTAGCAGTCATGGTATGTCAATCCCTTCAGGTTTAGATAATTTCCCTAGTAGTTCGATTGAAGCTAAGTTATGTCTATCACTATGTGCGGATTCCCAGAAGTTCTATATAATCACTTCATACAGTAATGTTGATCTTACTTTACGAATCCTTTAGGCTCATTTCCGTGTTAAAAATTAGTCATATGTGTTAATTCATGTTTCCCAGTATGATCAATTCGAACTCACTCTTTAGAATATGCCTAGCAGCTCAGCAAACTCAGGTTATCTCATGTATGTGCTCAGTTTAGATGTCATAAATGATTCGTGCTCATGAGACCTTCAGTCTAAGTCAGACCCGATATTACGAATTCTAACCCTGTATCAGAAAGTGACTTGAGAGCAAAGACTCAGTCCGTAGTAGTTCAGTGCCATCTTGAGTGGAAGAATCCTTCTTAGTGTTCTATCTAATTCCATGTTATTTTCATGTCCTTCGGTCTCTTTTGTGCTATAACATGCATGATAAAGTTAGATATTCAGTTCAGATGTGTAAGATCAGCCCGAAGCCTGATGCTCCATTGATTTTAGCTGTGATTGATTGATTGTGGGATTATTGTTTTGTCTCTATCCTTTCGGTATGTTTAGGAAACACTGGAGGATGAATGTTCCCAAGGTGGAGATATTGTAATACCCCGAATGCTTCTAAGATCATATTCCAGGCATAAGGAGAGAATTTAGACAAAAAATGGAAGTTTGGTGCAGAACGAGTATGGGGATGACTCATTAGGAGGCCCCATGAGTCGTGGTAAGACCGGTGGGGAAAGCAGCTCTAATTTCTGGTCAAGTTCGGTGGTAACGAATGACCTGATGAGTCGTTAGGTTGGTCGTTGGGTGGAGACTAGTGTTCCTGGATAAGGTATCAAGCAGTGAGGGTGACGGATTACAAGCCATGAGTCGTCATGGTAGACCATGACTCGTGAAGTGAGTCATGGGTTGTGTTGGGGAAATTTTGAGAACATTGGTAGTGTACTCCACGACTCGGTCCCCACGAGTCATTATCTTACCACACGACTCGTGGGGTGCGTCATGGTGCCTAGTAGAGTAATTTTTCCTGCATTTTTCCAAGGGAATTTTCATAAAGTCCTATGCTTTTAACTTCTAAACTTCATCATTTTGAGTATTATTTGGACATTTTTAAGGGTTTTTCTAAGCCTAATCTCTCATTCTCTTAAAATACTCTCTCAAACCCTTCTTCCTCCTTTCCTCTCAAGATTCAAGGATTTCACCAGATTGTTTATCAAAGCTTCAAGGGGAAATTTCAAGTAGGATTCTTCTATCAGGTATGCGGGTCTTTCAACAAGGATAATCTTCCATTCTTGTGCCCCAAAATGTTTTCATCAAAATGCCCAATTTCAACTATTCTAGAAAAGAATGACCAAGGGTTTGTGTGATGGGTGATTTTGTATATAATTCTCTAAATTCCAATTTCCATTATGATTATGAGATTAACTATGATGTAGAATAATTGGGTTACCTTGAATTATGTGTTGGATGATGAGAAATGTGTGAGATTATAGAATGTCTTCATAAAATGACTTGAACTTTGAATGAGGCTTTATTCTTGTTCACTCAATTATCATAATTACTTGCATCTATGTTTAGATATGTGAAGATCGAATGATTATCCCTAAGAACTTGAATGAGCCTTTGATAGACATGTTGAGAAGAAATTAGAGTTTATGGGATTGAATAATTGAAAGTAAAGATATGCATGTCCTTTATGCTATTGATTGAATTGATTGGGTATGAGGTAATTAATGGTAAAGGCCAAATTAATGCATCCTTCTTATGAATTAAAGTAAATCTCGAAATGGGTTTTATGAAATGAAAATGTATGCTTCTTTCATAATCTTATTCTAAATGTATAAGTTATGAGTTAAGTATATGGCTTCCCGTAAATCTAGAATATATGAATCAATACATGTATGTTAAGGTACAAATTGGATCTATTGATCATGAATGACTTTATGATACATGTTGAATGATATAAAGCCGAAACTTAATGTGGTGGAAGTATAACGCATGATGTGAATCTATAGATACTCACTAATGTAAGATATTTGAAGAAATATTGATGTGGCTCTATGATGATATGAAATATGATGATAAAGCATGAGAATGATATTTCAGAATGTTGGGCTTGTTGTTAGTAGAAAGTAGCCCCAATCCCTTCGAAATGAATGTTGCATGATGAAAGCAACATATGTTATGTTTCTGACTAGATGTAGTAGCATAGACCAGATATGCAATGTCAGACCAGTATTTCGCATATTCTAGTCAGTCAGGGACTCTCCAAAGCCGAGAATGTTTCCCTTGGTTCAGTCGGGATCCTCCATTGCAGAGAGTGACTCCCTAGTTCAGTTGGAATCCTCCATAGCAGAGAGTGACTCCCTAGTTCAATGGAATCCTCCATAGTAGAGAGTAACTCCCTAGTTCAGTCGTGATGCTCCATAGAAGAGAGTGACTCCCTAGTTCAGTTGGGATCCTCCTTAGCAGAGAGTGATTCCCTAGTTTAATCGGGTTTCTCCCTAGTAGAGAATGACTCCCTTAGTTATGTTATTAGTATGATTCACTTCCATATGATTCAGATTTCAGATTATGACAGATTTAATATGATGAGAATCAGACTCAGTGTTCAGCAGTGATCCAGTACAGTGTGTGATGTTAGTTTCATATTCAACTCTTATTAAACGTTCTGAACTAGAACCTTATGCATGAGTTCGATGATCTATCATAAAGTGAGATCTAAAGGAATGTTTCATGTATATATATATGTGTGTGTGTGTGTGTGTGTGTGTGTGTGTGTGTGTGTGTATGAATCATAAGAGGATAATGGCATGTTAATAAGTTATATTGATGTATTTGGTTATTTCCTTATTGTATATTTGTATATTTAATTATTTATGTTATCCCATATGCTCAGTACATTTCAAGTACTAACCGCTCGCCTTTTGTGGTATATCATTTCATGATATAGATTTAGGTCTCCAGACTCAGCCTCGTGGTTAGATACGCTTCCTTCCCTCTCTGCTGCCAGTGGTGAGTCTTCATCTCCCGAGAACGTGATTTATGTTTATGCTTTATTTATGTTTCAGTTTCATATTTTGGGAGTTAGCTGGGAGTTTGTCCCAACAATTCATCAGTTTAGTAGAAGGCTTTCAGACTTGTCTAGATAGACTCAGCGTTGTATCAGAGTGTTGTTATAATTGTATTTTTGGTTCTTATTTAGACGCTTGCAGTTAGCCTCCGCTTACTTAAGTTGTTGGTTAATTATACTGTCAAGTGATATGTTATGATTATGCCATGGGTCATCTTGGAGTCGTTTAGGGTTTCTTGTCCCGTGTTACAGCTAGAGTGTGAACTCGAGTCGTGACAAGACACTACTCCCAAAAATATGCACATGGCTCATAATCATTATTGTGAAAATATATTTGAACTTGCATGGGCTATACGAAACATGAAATCATAATCATATTTGACATGTGTGAAATATTCATGAAAAGATGTCATAGAGTTGGTCATGATACTTGAACTTGAATTTCATGAAAATAATACATGCTTGAATAAAACTTCATAACTTCGAAATCGTGGAATCATAAGTTTAGGATTTTATAAATATTCATGCATAATTTGATAATTCATCATACTTAAAATCATGGGCTGAACGCACACGATGTAACCTTCATCTCTATCCCAGGGCTGAGTATTCATAGGGTTATAGAGTAAGGGAATTGTGAGCACGAATTGTTCAAGAAATCTAGGCTAGGAATATACTTGATATAGTATGATCTCATGAGCCATTATGACAAATCTTAACGACTGAATTCATAGACTTGAATATATTATGAGACATGAGTTTTTCATAAGTAACGAGTTTCATTAAGAAACGAGTTTCATGATACAAAGCTGGGATTTATGGAATCATGATGTAAGACTGGAATCACTGTCTGAAAGGTTACTTCTTATCCTAGGAATTTGTATATAGGCATGAGTACAGTGTCATGTTGACTGAAGCAAAAGGGAAACATCTGAATAAGAATGGACTGACATCCCACAGTTACTGTTCCTGGAACCTCCACACTCGGAAACTCAAGACTTGACTTAGTAATTCACCTTATCGTCTTCCCCTTAGCCTAGAACTCATCACCCACAAGCTCTGGACCTCTTCCTAAGGCTAGACAAAATCACTAACTCTTAACTTGTTATTTATCTCTACGGCTACCTATTTATAGGCTTCATACTTCTTCTGTTGTATCCCTCCATTCATCCAATCCTCTAACCATTCAACATAATACACTAAATGAAACTCATAATAAGATATTTAAATGAATTATACACCTTATACAATAGTTCCTAGGCCTAGCAACATGCAAGAATCAACATGGAAAGATCATAACATACATGTGAATACATCTGGCAAGCTCTCCCAATCTTAGTGTTGTCCACTACCTACACCAGCTAACGTGCCTTGTTGAGGTGTGTGAGCTGTCGAAGCTACTAGAGAGGTAGTTGGGGCTCTACCTTTACCCCGTTTGGCTGCTGGACAATCTCTACACTTATGATCGGGTTTGCCACACCTGAAGCAAGCATTGGAACCCACCAAGCACTTTCCTAAGTGGTTCTTTCTGCAGCTCTCGCAAGCTAGATAAGTACTACCACTGACATTGCTCTGTTGAGCTGATGTACAGTCTTAAATTCTATGGCGGGCTTCCCTCACCCGAAGTAGACATCCCTACTGATCAAGAAATTTTTGAGGTGTTTCCTTCTATATTTCTTTCAAACTAGATATGTAATCTTCCTCACCCTGGATCTGGAAAGAACACGACCTATCGACGGTGCTGGGGCTAACGTACTTTCACGGGGCTGTGATCGGCATCCATACTTGCCCTCTGTTGGGTAACCTCAAGGTTGAATGTCTTGGCTCTCTTTTTCCCCTTTCCTCTTTCCCTAAACTCCCCATCGACCTCTTGATGGTGGAACTCAGATGGGACCTTCCTAATGAAGTCTCAACCCTAGTAGTTATTGTCCCTCCGGTGGTGCTAGAAGGTATGTTGCTTGCTGGTAAAGCTGGGTGGACATGACTTGCATCACCGTTCTAAAGGTAGCCCCGAGCTTCACATTGGTAACTTGCCCACTAAGGTGGTCTACTGGAGTTGGTGGGGCTGGTTGATTTCCGTCGCCGATTCCTCTTTCGCTGGCTCTTCTAGGAGGCATTCTCTGCGAATGCATATAGCACGAGTTAGAAGAGTAAGAGAGTTGGAGTTCACAACATGATACAAAATCATGAAAGAAGGGAAATTTCCTAAAACGTCTCATAGCCCCTTCCCCATAAGTATGACACTCTTCACACCCATGGAAAAGACTTTACTTAATGCAGCTTTAAGACACCCTAGGAAAAACCTAAACCTTGGCTCTAATACCAAGTTTGTCACAACCTGAGTCTACCCGCAAACTGCGACACGGGACCTAGAACCATGACCAACTCCAAGCTAACCCATGGATTAGCATTATACTATAACATTATAATTTATAAGGAAAACTGAGTGAAGACTAACTAAAATGTAGAACATTAATTTATGGATAACAAGATTATCTGATAATTTAAACACACAAAGCTGAAAATACTAACTCCATGTCTGAAAGCCTCTACTGACTGATGAGTTACTGGTACAAGCCCCCAGCTAGCTCCAAATCTGAAACTAAAACAAGGTAAAAGGACTGAAATGAAGTTGATAACTCTAGTCCTCGGAAAATGAGGACTCACCACTGCTAGCTGATCAAGTCGTAACGTATCTAACCGGAGTACTAAAACTGATTACTCAAACCTAATCATGAGATGATAGAGCATAGATTATGCAGTCAGTACTTTAAATGTACTGAGTATGTAGAGAAAGTAAAACACGCTAGTAAAATAGTAGTCTAAGATCATGAATATAAGACAATCTAGAATAAGAGTAAGGGAAACATGCTAAAATCCATATTCTTGAAGTTATCAAAATCATAAGATATTCATCATTAAGTTGAAACATAATGACCCAAGGTTTAGAAATAGAAATCATATAATGTACCATACTTGAAATCATAAGTAAAATCTCCTATGTTAATCAATAGGTCAATTGCACTATAAACATAGTATCG
This sequence comes from Datura stramonium, assembly GCA_018107945.1. Taxonomy (NCBI): domain Eukaryota; kingdom Viridiplantae; phylum Streptophyta; class Magnoliopsida; order Solanales; family Solanaceae; genus Datura; species Datura stramonium. The sequence goes on along the minus strand of JACEIK010002821.1, from coordinate 82,245 downwards.
TAAGTCATGAATATGAATAACATAAAACATGAGGAACAATAAAAGACTCATCATAATCGATACCATCATAAGAGAGCTTACATTATGCCCAACTATCTCACTCAAGTTGGCAGAGCCATTCTAATCTTGCCAAGCCAAGGACTAATTAAGGCGTTATTTCACTTGTGAATCCCCATAGGGTTTGATATGAATATATATACCTATGGCGGCATGTAGTTTCTGAGACTCAGAATTTTCCTGAACCCCTAGCCTACTCTGTACTAGACACTACTCCCAAAAACATGCACATGACTCATAATCATTATCGTGAAAATATACTTGAACTTGCATGGACTAGTCGAAACATGAAATCATAATCATATTTGACATGTGCAAAATATTCATGAAAAGATGTCATAAAGTTTGTCATGATACTTCAATTTGAATTTCATGAAAATAATACATGCTTGAATAAAACTTCATAACTTGGAAATCATGGAATCATAAGTTTAGGATTTCATAAATATTCAAGCATAATTTGATAATTCTTCATATTTGAAATCATGAGCTCATAAACTTGAAATTCATAAATTGCATAATAGAGAATAATCTTCATAAACTTGAAATCATGAATTAGTAAGTAAATTGAGAGTCAAATATGCCCTAATATCCATAAATCATCAACTGAAGCATGTGAGAATTAAACCCATAAAATATCATGGAAGATTGCATTGAATTGGGCTAAATCCTAGAATTTTAACATGACATGTTTGGAGACTTGAAATCATAGAATAGGTATTAAATTAGCATAAAGTGGAAGAATTTCCCCTATTCATAACCATACATACCTGGGTAATTGATTCCTTAACTTAACTTGAAGACCCAAGAGGATTTGGAAAATTGGAGGTGATGAGCTCTAGCTTCTTCTTGAGAGGAAAAATCAAATCTACGGATGTTGACAAGAATGAGGATTCAGGCTAGGTTAAACCCTTTAAATTTGAACCTTAGGAAGCCTAAATGAACATCATTTAGGTGTTACAAGCTTTGGAAATTACAAAACTGACCTTGGAAAAATAGGTTTGAATGAATCACTGAATGACCCGACGATGGCAGTGACGGGCCGTCACACGCCCAACTGTTTGTTACCCTTAACCAGTAGGGTCCATAATTTCCACCTTACTAATGGTAGAAGTGACGGGACATCACTTTCTTGATGGTTCGTCAAGTCCTCCATCGCATGGGAGCAGTGGAACCTGAGCATGATGCCACGCATGACAGTCCATCACAAAACTGATAGCCTTTATTCAGACCGTTGGAGCCATGATACCAAATCGATGGGCCGTCATTAGGCAGACGGGCCATCCGCTCCTCCATCAATCCCCTACTCCAGATCTGCAACCAACAATCCTTTTTCTTCAAGGAGCTATTTTGAGACATAGGGTGTTATATATTTGGAGTTGCCTAAAAAGTTAGCATCAGTGCATCTATTCTTTCATATGTTCTTATTGAAGATGTGCATTGGCGATCCAACTTTAGTTGTGCCGGTAGAGAGTAATTGTTTGAAGGATAGCATCACTTTTGAAGAGGTTCCGATTGAGATTCTTGACCATCAGGATCGTAAGTTAAGGAACAAGGAGGTCACTTAAGTGAAAGTCCTTTAGAGAAATCAGCTTGTAGAGGGAGCTACTTTGGAAGCCGAAGCAGATATGATGGCTTAATACTCTAACCTCTTCCCCTCTAACTTAGCTTCATCATGAGGTACTAGTTTTTCCTTAGTACTCTACTCAGATTTATGTTAGTTTCATGTCCTTCAGTTTCTCTCATGTATTAGTATGCATGTATGATTCATGAATTCAATTATGTATATTTATGTCAGTTCGAAGTCAGTCACCCCATCAGTATTCAATCTCTACCATTCATTATTGGGATTGCAAATCTTTCCCTATCTTTTCAGCTCTATTAGTCTCCATTTGAGAACGAATACTCCCAAGGGGGAGATAATGTTACACCCCAAAAGTACCTAAGATCAGTTCCTAGACATGAAGTATAATCAACAAAAAAATCTACAATTTACCTCAGAACGAGTCATGGTACGACCCGTTAGATGGTGCCACAAGTCATCGCCAGACTTGTGGTGGGCAGTCAGTGAAATTTTCAAGACCCTGATGTAACGACTCATCACATGAGTCGTTATTTCATGTAACGACCCATCCTGTGCTTCGTCACAAACTAGCAGTTTAGAAACTTGACAAGTCCTCCCCAGAACCAACGTGTCAAGTGATGAATCGTGGAAAGAAATGATGAGTCATGGTATGGAGTCATTAGATGAAGTTCTGAGAAGGTGCAGGATTGGTGCACTAACCACAAGCCATAGGATGACTCGTGGTAGGGAAGGATGAACCATGACAAGCACCCATTGTCAGATGATCAGATAAGTGAAAATCAGGTCCAGCTTGTAACCATTGGTCACCATGAGTCTTGGTGACAACCAACGACTCGTGGTGTGAGTCGTGACGACTGGCAGGCAGTTTTTAGGTGCAATATCTTAAGGGTATTTTCATAACTTTTTATATTTTTAATTCCTAAACCAGTTTGTTTTAGGAGTCCGAAGAGGGTATTTAAGGGTTAAAATTTTCCTAAACTCTAATTTCTCTCAAATCACCGTAGGTTGAAGATCAAACTCCCAAGGATTTTCAAGCAATTAGGATTCTTTTTCTTCTCAAAACTTCTTAGGTCTCAAGCTAGTTTCAAGAACTCTTCAAGCCAAGTATGTGGATCATGAATGGGGGATTCCTTCCACCCTCGTACCCAATCTTAGTTCTAATTTCATGATTTTAATCCATTCAAGTCTCCAATTATGATTTTCATGACTTTCTATGGTTAGACTCTTTTTGATGCAAAACTCTATGATCTCTTTTGAAATTGATTCTCGTATGATTCTTCAAGCTTTATGATTATGATTACATGATTTGTATTAAAAAACTTTCACGAATCTCTATTTTTAAGATAACATGATTTTTCTCAAGTATGTATGGATCCCATGAATATCAAGCTTATGCATCATGACTGTATTTTCATCATTATTTTCATGGCTAGTTCACGTATGTCAAGCAGTTTATGAATCTATCATGTTATTTTAAACTAGTCCATGCAAATCTCTTGTTTCATGCATGATTATAGGCACTATGTATGATTTTGAGAGTAGCATTTAACACCGAGTAGGTCGGAATTCAGCGTACCCAGGTCTTAGAAATACATGCCATCATAGGATAAGGGCTCTTTGCTGGTAAAAAGTGTTTCCCTTGCCCCTAGCCTAAGGAGTCCTCACCATTTAACAGTTTCTTCCTTATGCTACCAGGCTCATGAGTGATATCACGCCTTTATGGTTCTTACCCTTGGCAAGGTATGGACACCCTCCCGACTAGGGGTACTGGTCGGGCTCCATGATACTTAATTTGAGTATGTCGATTATGAGAATCTCCCACTGTTCCTCATGTTTCATGTCTCTTCATGTTCATAATTTATGATATCATGTTTTATAGTATTTTTGACCCATAAAATTGTTTATGAGTTTTACTTATGATTTCAATCTTGTTAAGCTTTATGATTTTGTTTTCAAAATCTTTTGTTATTATACTTCAGATTATGATGAATAGCTTATGTTATATGACTATCTCACAATCATGATTTTAGCATGTTGTCCTTAATCTCATATTTTACTTTTCCTCTGTACTAAATACATTCAAAGTACTGATCACATACTTTTGTGTTATATTGTCTCATGATATAGGTTGGATGATCAGTCCCAGCCCCGCCGCTAGATTCACTCTTGCTCCAGATTCAGCTCAGTTTGGTGAGTCCTCATCATTCGAGGCATCCGTTTTGGCTTATGTTTACTTTCTCTCATTATTTATTTTATTATGTTATGTTCCTCTCACTTACTCAGTACATTCAAAGTACTGATGCATACTTTTATACTGTATCATTTTATGATACAGCTGCAGGATCACAATCTTAGCCCCGTTAGTCGACCGTTTATCGAAGAACTCAGCAAACCAGTCGGTGAGTCCTCATCCTTTGAGGACGGAGCTTATATACTTTAGTTATTCTTTCATTTCATTTATTTGCATTTGGAGTTAGCTGGGAATTTGTCCCATAAGCTCATCATACCTAGTGGCTTTCAGACGTAAAGTTATTTTCAGACTCAGATTAATTTTATTAAATATGCAACCTTGTTCAAGTATTATTATTTTTTCTTTAAATTTCTGCTGCATGTATTTCTATGTTACTCAGGATTCCAGTGTATGATAGACCAGGGGTTGACTTGGGGTCACTTGTGGCTTCAAGTACCGTGTTCCGTCTAGGATGTAAACTCGGGGCTTGACAAACTTGGTATCAGAGCACTAGGTTCAGAGTATCCTCGGATGCCTGAAAGCCACATCGAGTAGAGTCCTCTTCATGGGTGTGAAGCGCACCACACTTGTGATGGGGAGGCTACGAGGTGTCATTAGGAAACTTCCGTTTATTTCATACTCCTTATCATGCGTTGAAATTCAGTTCCATAATCATTATCCTAATTCATTCTCTTCTTTGTTTAAGTGAATCATGCCTCCACGACGCGGTAATGGAAGGAGGGTAGGTAATGCTCAGCGACCTGCACCTCTAGCCCCAGCAGCCCCTCAGGATGACTCAGTATCTACTGTGAATTTAGGTCGGGCATTCAGCTGCTTGCCCAAACTGTGACCAATTAGGTGAACCAACAGGTGGTGCCGGTGAACACAAACAGGTCCCCAACAGTTGCTAGGGTGCTGGAGTTCACCCGAATGAACCCTCCATGCTTTCAGGGATCCAAGGTAGGGGAGGACCCCCAAGAGTTTGTGGATGAGATTAAGAAGATTACCCACATAATGGGTGTCAGCTCCTCTGAGAGTGTTGACCTGGATGCCTACCAGCTAAAAGGGGTAGCCCAAGTCTGGTATGAATAGTGGAAGAGGGGTGGCCAGCGAAAGCAGGACCGGTGGAGTGGGAGGAGTTCAACACAGCCTTCCTGGACAGATTCTTCCCTCGAGAGATCAGGGAGTCCAAGGTAGCAGAGTTCATGAACTTGAGACAGGGAAATAGGATTATAGAAGAGTATGCTCTGGATTCACCAAGTTGTCCAAATACGTTCCAGAGATGGTGGTCGGGCCAAGGCTCGCATGCTAAAATTCATAAATGGGGTGTCGAACCTAGACCTCAAAGAGTGTAGAACAGCTATGTTGATCAAAGATATCGACCTCTCTAGTCTGATTTTCTATACCTAGAAAATTGAGACTGAAAAATTGAGGGACATGGAGAGAAAGAAAAAACGGGCAAGGACTGGCCAGTCAGATCATGGCCACAAGAGGTCTGGCAGCAGCAGCAGCAGAGGGCTCCACCACCTAGTTCAGCTAGTGCCCCTACCTTTTGGTCCTGCCAGGATCGGAGGGGTGGAACATCTGGCTCTCAGTCTCAGAGCTACAGTGCCAGAAATAGGTATCCAGCTTTCATCAAGTGCGGTAAGAACCACCAGAGAGAGTGTTTTTAAGGTCGAGAGGGCTATTTTGGTTGTGGATAGTTCGGGCATCGGCTTAAGGAATGCCCATTAGCAGGACGAGGGAGATCACAATCCACCGCCTCAACAGCTCCAGCAGGCCGATCATCTCAACAGGCTAACACATCAGGTATGGAGGGCGGTCAACATCAAAATTTTTTTATGCATTATCATCTCATAAAGATTAGGAGAACTCACCAGATATAGTCATGAGTATGTTATGCCTTTTCCACCTAGATGTATATGCCCTGCTTGATCTAGAGCCACACTATCATTCGTGACTCCCTATGTAGCAGTTTAGTTTGATATCAATTTAGAAGTCCTCTCACAAACTTTCTCGGTCTCCACCCCAGTGGGAGAGTCAGTTAGAGCCAACCGGGTGTATAGAAACTTTCCTATCTCAGTCTATAATAAAGTCATTCCAGCTAACCTTATTGAGGTTGACTTCAACCTCATTTTTGGCATGGATTGGTTACAGTCCGGTTATGCCTCAGTTGACTTCAGAACTTGGGACGTCAGGTTTCAGTTCCCTAATGAACCAGTTCTAGAGTGGTCGGGAAGTAGTTCAGCGCCGAAGGGTAGGTTTATTTCCTACTTAAGGTCAAGCAACTTATTTCTAAGGGACTCATTTATCATCTAGTTCAGGTCAAGGATTCCGATTCTGAGACCCCACCTATCTAGTCAGTCCTTGTTGTTAGAGAGTTTCCAGATGTGTTCCCTGAAGATCTTCCCGGAGTCCCACCTGAACGGGAAATTGACTTCGGCATAAACCTAATTCCAGATACTCAGCCCATCTCCATCCCTCCTTATAGAATGGCTCCGGATGAACTTAAGGAGTTGAAGGAGCAGCTAAAAGATCTTCTTGATAAGGGCTTTATCAGACCATCATCTCTCCATGGGGTGCTCCAGTGTTATTCATGTGAAAGAAAGACGGTACTCTCAGAATGTCCATCGATTACCGTCAATTGAACAAGGTCACAGTCAAGAATAGGTTTACCCTACCCAGAATTGATGACCTATTCAACAAACTTCAGGGATCTAGCTGTTTCTCCAAAATAGATCTCAAGTCGGGGTATCATCAACTAAGAGTCAGAGAGTGTGATATATCGAAAATAGCTTTCAGGACTCGGTATGGTCACTTCAAGTTTTTGGTTATGTCCTTCGGACTAACAAATGGCCCTGTAGCTTTAATGGACCTGATGAACATAGTATTCAAGTAGTATCTGGATATGTTCGTCATTGTATTTATCGACGACATTCTAGTATACTCCTGAAATGAGGAAGAGCATGCTAATCACCTGGGGATAGTGCTTCAGACACTCAAAGACCACCAACTGTTCGCCAAGTTCAGTAAGTGTGCATTCTGGTTGAAGTCCGTGACTTTCCTAGGTCATGTGGTCTTGAGTGATGGTATTCAGGTTGATCCTCAAAAGATAGTAGCAGTGAAAGAATGTCCCAGACCCACCTCCCCAATAGAAATAAGAAGTTTCTTGGGGTTGGCCGGTTATTACCGACGCTTTGTAGAAGGCTTTTCTTCTATAACAACTCCATTGACTAGGCTGACTTAGAAGAAGGTGAAATTCCAGTGGTCAGATGCATGTGAGAAGAGTTTCCAGGAGTTAAATACTTAACTCACTACTTCTCTAGTATTGACTCTACAAGAAGGGTCGGATGAATTTGTACTTTATTGTGACGCTTCTAGAGTGGGACTCAGTTGCGTTCTGAAGCAGTGGGGAAAAGTGATAGCCTACGCCTCCAGACAGCTCAAGTTTCAAGAGAATAATTATCCAACTCATGACTTTGAGTTGGCAGTAGTAGTGTTTGCATTGAAAATATGGAGACATTACCTATACGGGGCTCACGTTGATGTTTTCACTGATCACAAGAGCCTTCGGTATGTATTCAGTCAGAAGGACTTGAATCTCCCTCAGAGAAGGCGGTTAGAGCTCCTTAAGGATTATGACATGAGCGTGCTATGTCACCTAGGTAAAGCCAATATGGTGGCGGATGCCCTAAGCAGAGTGTCTATGGGTAGCATAGATTACATTGAGGATGGCAAGAAGGAGTTGGCGAAGGATATTCACAGACTAGTGCGGTTAGGGGTGCAGTTGGTTGACTCAATTGAGGGTGGAGTGGTGATGCAAAGAGGGTCAGACTCCTTTTGGTTGCTGAAGTTAAGTCCAAAAAGCATGAAGATCCCATTCTTCTTAAACTCAAGGAAGCGGTTCTCAGAAAGGAGGTTGAGGCTTTCTCCAAAGGGGGAGATGGTGTGCTCTGTTATCAGGGCAGATTGTGTCTACCCGGGCATCGGTGACTTGAGGCAACAGATATTGGATGAGGCACACAGCTCAAGATACTCCATCCACCTAGGTGCTAGTAAAATGTACCGCGATTTATGGGATATATGCTGGTGGAACGACATGAAGAGGGACATCGCCGAATTCGTAGCCAAGTGCCCGAACTTCCAGCAAGTCAAGGTAGAGCATCAATGACCGGGAGGTATGATCCAAGATATCAGCATACCCATGTGGAAGTGGGAAGAAATAAATATGGACTTTATTACGAGTCTACCCCGAACTCGTCAGCAACATGATTCCATCTGGGTAGTAGTGGACAGGATGACTAAGTCAGCACATTTCCTCCCAGTTAAAATGACGGATTCAGCTGAGGACTATGCTAGACTTTATATCCGGGAGTTGGTTAGGCTTCATGGGGTTCCATTATCCATCATCTCAGATAGAGGTACTCAGTTCACTTCACATTTTTGGAAGTCCTTTCAGAAGGGACTTAGTAACCAGGTCAAGCTCAGCACAACTTTTCACCCAAAGACAGATGGGAAAGCTGAGCGGACTATTCAGACCCTAGAAGGTATGTTGAGGGAATGCGCAATCGATTTTAAAGGCAGTTGGGATGACCACTTCCCTCTTATCGAGTTTGCGTACAACAATAGTTATCACTCCAGCATCCAGATGGCCCCGTTTGAGGCATTGTACGGTAGACGGTGCAGGTTTCCCATTGGATGGTTTGAGGTTGGTGAAGCTACTATAATCAGGACAGACTTTGTTCATGAAGCTATGCAGAAGGTACAGCTCATCAGAGAAAGATTGAAAACAACTCAGAGCCGTGAAAAAGCTTATGCCGTTGTGAGGAGAAGAGAATTGGAGTTCACTGTGGATGACTGGGTCTATCTGAAAATTTCACCCATGAAAGGGGTGATGAGGTTAAAAAAAGAGGGAAAGCTCAGTCCGAGATATGTGGGACCCTACAGAATTTTGAGGCAAATTGGCAAAGTAGCCTATGAGCTAGAATTATCCTCAGAGTTGGCTTCTGTGCACCTAGTATTCCATGTGTCACTATTGAAGAAATGTATTGGTGATCCACCTTCAATTGCGCCGTTGGAAAGTGTAGAAATAAAGGATAGTCTCTCATACGAGGAGGTCTCAGTCCAGATCCTTGACCATCAGGTTCGTAAGCTGAGGAACAAGGAAGTAGCTTCAGTCAAGGAATTATAGAGAAATCAGTAGGCATAGGGAGGTACGTGGGAGGCCGAAGCAAATATGATGGCCAGATACCCACACTTATTTTCTATGGGCTCTGTTACAACTTGAGATATCAGTCTTTCCCTAGAACTCAATTTAGTTTTCATTTTCAATTCATGTATTTAAGTTTCCTTTGTATTTATGGATGTATGTATGAAAAGTGAATTCAATTCAGCTATGTAGTTTGAATCGGACGTATTCATTCCGTCAATTTTGGTTTAAATAATCAGTATTTGAATATTAAAAATTGAATCTCTCTACTTTTCTATATGTTTTCCAACATTCGAGGATGAATGTTCCCAAGGGGGAGATATTGTTATACCCCGAAGCTCAAAGATCAGACCCGGGTGTTAAAACGGGGAAAAGTTTAAAAACTGACACCAGGCATAGAATGGGTCGTGAAGTGACCCGTTAGTGCATCCCAACAAGTCGTGATGTGACTCATGGGGAGGCTAGGGAAGGAGTTTGAAAGTTGGAGGAAAAGGGTCCACGGGCGTGACAATGACTCGTGGTCAGGCCCTACAAGTTGTTATGTCAGTCGTGAGGTGGGTGAGTAAGAAATCGAAAAGGAGGGAGTTAGTGTACTTCACGGTTCAGGCCATGAGTCGTGGCCCAGGGTAATGAGTCATTAGGTCCCTCATTGGGACCACCTTGTAGTTTTTCCCTGCGAATTCTCAAGGGTCGGGTTTCTTTTGGTTCCTTAATAAGAATTATTGGCACTTATCCTTCACAAGCTTGTTAATTTTATTTAAGGAAAAAATTGCATGACTAAAAAAGATTTATATTGTGGCTCTATTAAAAGAAGAGTCACTACCTAACGGGTTAAGGTGCATTAGGACACTGTACTAAACTAATTACGTGGATGATTCCATGTAACTAGTCTACGTCAGCAAAGTCGAGCAAGGGTTCAAGTTACCTCAAAATAAATGCGTTAGGCACCTCTCGAGGCCACATATATGGGTCCGTTTCGAAATCATTAATTATGTGGGGTGGAATTAAGCGAGCAAGAAAGGTCGATTTATTCGGCCTAAAGATAACTAACGGTAAACATATGAACTATGGCAATATGAATAAGGTCAATTAGAATATTTGATGTTGGGCATATTATTATGCCCATTTTTCATACTTTTACCCATCTTTTATCTTATTTTGAGATGTTTATCCTTATGAAAAACATGATTTCATGAATGTGTGTGTTAAATGCGCTAACAAGTATTTTTAGATGATTTTAGCAGGTAACATATGGAAAATGACTCAAAAGTGGTCCAAGGTGTGAAGAAAGAAGAATTCTAGAAAATTTCTCCTGGTGAGATAGCTGGAGTGGCGCGCCAACCGCTAAACTTCAGAGAAAATTGTGCTCTGGTTAGTGTTATGGCTGGCATGGTGCGCTCGAGCTCGAACTTCAGAAGAATTTTTGTCATGACTTGAATGTGGATCCGGATCGAGACACGGGACAAGGAGCCCCAAGAGACCCCAAGTCGACCCATGGAATGAATATACATCTAACTCAATCGGTAAAATGGAAGAATTAATATGATAATCTTAGCAGAAGTCTGAAATAAGCATAACATCAGAAATACATACAAATGTAAAGCTGAATACATCCTTTTTGTCGGAAAAGCCTCTAAGTCTGATGAGTTGATAGAACAAGACCCCAACTAGCTCACTAAAGTTGAAAACTAAAAAGACATAAAGAAAACTGATAAAACATGGTCCTCGGGAGATGAGGACTCACCAACCAGCGTAGGATGCTAACTCTGAAAGGCTGGCTAAGGAAAGGGCTGAGTCTGAGTGTCGGGATCTATATCATGAAATAATACAGCATAGAGTATGCAGTCAATATATGGAATGTACCAAGCATGAAAGATGAGTAAAACCACATAAATAAGATATAACTTAAGAGATCTAATAAACTTATACCCTTNTATGCAGTCAATATATGGAATGTACCAAGCATGAAAGATGAGTAAAACCACATAAATAAGTAAAATCATTTAAAACATGCATAATATAAAACATAAGCAAAATAATAATCTGAGAGTAGCGCTTGCATACTATTTTTCTGAAATCATGATCACAACATAACATAACATCATAACTGAATCGATTGACCCAAAGCTAAAATTTGATAGTCATAAGTAAAGCTGAACTTTGGATCAAACTTGCTTTAGAACATATATAGATATGTATATCACGAGTGATGAATATGCATAACTGAAATCATGAGGAATAATAGGAAGCTCGTCTTTTAACCAACATACCACGATAAAGCTTACGTGGTCCCAACTATCACACTCAAGTGGGTAGAACCATCCAAAGCCTTACCAGGGCTATGGTCGATACCATGATATCGATATCAAGCTCGTGGCCCAATCGGGGCAGGGGATAACTCACGTAGGAGGTCCCAATATGATCTGATCATACCTACGTTGGCTGATAACGCTCAAACCACATTTCCTACAGAAGTATGAAGCGGATATTATCAATAATGAACCCAACAAAGAGGTTGGGATTGAACCCACAGGGACTATGGAAGACCTAGACTAATGTTGGTAAGTGAACTTGTTGGTTAATTACTCCAATTTTGGGGGTTTAAGAAAAATAATAATTAAAAATAATGATTGAAATTGTGATGTAAAATCAAGAGTTAAAACTAACTAGGGTTTGTGTTCCGCATGGGTTCATAATTGCTTCGAATGTACACACGTGATCAATACCAATGCTTACTTGTAGAACTTATAACTTGGTTTCATCCAAATGACTGGTTCGTACCTATTGGATGACTATACTCAATCACTAGGTCAGGTCTCATGAGCGGTTTCAAACTATCTGTTATTAATTTGTTCCAAATTTAACTATCCTTCGACCACAACTCAAGTTAATACAATGACGATCAAGATCAAGGATTTGTTGTGATTCTCTTTTCCTAATTTTTACATCTCTAGGATCAAGCAAGTAAAGAATTTGGGCAAGCCCTAATGTTGTACATTGTTAAGAAATGATTAAGCATGAAGAGAATACAATACAAACATTTTGCATTGGTTTCAAATCACCTTTGTGCAACCCTAGCTCATTAATCCATCATGGTTCCCACAACCCTAGCTATGAAGGTTTTAGCCTCTCATAGTTGCAAGGTTGTGATATGCATTCATAATTAAACATATAAATCAATACATACAATGGTAGATGAGAGAAAAACTTCTTTGATTATATCCAAAATAACTCCCAAACAATTCACAAAGATCAAGAATAAATCAAGAAAAGGTTGATCACAAGCCAATCAACTCAATTCTATGTTTTCTCAATGTTATCTAAAGTTTACTCACGTCCTCCAACATCTTCTAATGAAAATAAAACATAAAAAGTATTTATACAAATATAAGTATCCTTTTCTTAAGCTAACAAGGAAACTTTCCATAACTAGTGCCGTTTGAGCCACGACAGATCCTACGACCCGTAGCAGGATTGTACGGGTCGTACTTGCTATCCATATGTCCTTGGGTTGCTGAAATTTGGCTGAGTGTTGGGACTTGGTACNGGGTTGCTGAAATTTGGCTGAGTGTTGGGACTTGGTACGACTCGTACATGCTTCCTATGAGTCATACTGTTCTCTTGTGACTTGACTCTGAGAATTCTCAATTTTTCTGAAGTTCTTCACGAGTGTGATGGTACGACTCGTACCTTGATGCACGACTCATACTGTCTATCCGTGTCAAGAGTCAGCCTCTTGTGAAATTCTTCTAAATATTTCCACGAATCAGTTTTATGGCTCATAAAAGCGTTATATGACTCGTACTGAGAGTCGTAGGATGCACTCTTCACAACTAAGCCATCTGAAACTTTTCACGGTCTTCAGTACGGCTCGTACTGAGATTAGTGACTTTAGCCCATTTTCTGCACTTTCAGGCTATCTTTTGCACGTTCTTGCTCCAACACCTATTTGTCCTGTAATCAAAGAAAAAGTGTCTTATATCCATATAAATACACCTATGTCCATGCTAGTTTCTTAGTTTTGAGTATCAAAAGTGTTGTAAACTCACGGCACATCAACACCCTAAACTTTGGACTTTTGCATGTCCTCAGGCAAAGAAAAGAAAAAATAATTAAACACGACGCTCAACTAGAAAATAAACCTAGGATACTACATCCACTACCAAACAAAATTTGCACTATACTTTCAACAACTCTTGACCCTCTTTCCATGAACCGATATCATCTAATGTACTATAAGCAACCACAAAACATGCTAAGAAGGGATCAAGATATGTCATCTAGTTATCAACAGGCAATCAAGTCATCACCGATGCTTTACACACAGACCAATGGTAAAAGTAAACATAACCCATGTACCCTCACAAAAAATGAAGTCTCCACTCACAGATATAGTGTCAGATATTGCATGGGACTAAACAAGCGAGACTCTCACTCTTACAAAGAATTTTCAAGTACTATGTATTAGATACCATAGGCTTTCCCTTATTTTCTCTGCTTCGGTCTGTCAGATGGTCAGATTAGGATTACTATAGGACTTGTTGTGGCTTGTAATGTAGGCATTAGGGCTGGACATGATAAATATGAGAGATTTTTGAGTGACTATCCCTTCCTTGGCACTATATACATTGACTTCACCATTCACCTATTTCACCCTCTTTTCTTTTCATTTCTTTTCCTCCCTTTTCACCACTTTTGTGTGTATTTGTATGGGTGAGGTGTATTTTCAACCTTTTAAAGCATTTATTATTGTTTTTTTTCTTTTGAATTTTCTTTTTCAAGATTTTTAACTTTTTCATCTCTCCCTTTTTTTAATCTGTCACACCACACCTCAATTTTAACCTTTTCTCTTTTCTTTCCCTTTTCCTCGTTCTCACCATTTATGCACCCCAACTCTAGCCACCCTCAACTTAGGAATTTTTCCTATGTTGATGTTCACAATGTCCAAGGAAGGACCAGGGCTAAAATAGGTTTATTATAAAAAAAGATGGGTACGGTTCATCGGTTAGTCAAAGAAAAAGGGTCTATTAAAGGCTCAAAATTGAGATCAAGGGAATATTATGATTTTGGTAGGGTCATTTAGGCTAAAAGTGATCTTAAAAAAATGGCCTATGATCATATCCTAACCAACCATCCTTAGCCTATGTAAAGACCAACCAGACAAGTTTTAGATCTTCAACATAGTACTGAACTAAGTATCAAACCTCACTCATTCATGGCACATGACTTATATTCACTTTACTTGTCTGGTTTACACACGACTTAACAAGACTACTCATGCTTGTACACTAAATGACATCAAAAGATCCACAGAAATCATGCATGCAGCCACAAATACATAGCTAATGCATTAAAAATTTTAAACAGGGTCAATTTTTTCAAAAATTCAAAACTAGTGCACTTTCATTGGCTGAGTACTCCTAAGTTATTTCCTAACTAAACAAAAATCACAAAATAAAATCCTAAACATGCCGGTTCTACTAGATAGCATGCCCGAGCGAAAAGAAACACGGCGAGAAAAACCCTCGGACGAATCCAAAAATTACAAGTACATCCCCTCCCCTTTTTCAAAATTATGCTTCATCCCCCAAACATGAACTACAAGAACAGAGGGAAGGGAACATACCTGTAGCGCTCTAGGAAATCCTGTCATCTTGTGGAGGAGGTACCTCCGCTGCAATCATGGCGCTAGTGGTGGTCAGCGCACTCAATGGTGTATCAATAGGGGGAGTGGTTACCTCCTCAGTAGTCTCATCGGCCTCTATGGCCTCTGTAGTGATCGGGGCTGAATGTGGCTTGCCCGAAGGGTCCTTTCCACTAGCAAGCTCAGGCTGAGCCATGGTCGAGCTGCCTCCTCCTCTAGCTCGCTCCTGCAGTTCTAACATGTGTGAGTTATGAGTCTACGGACTCTCTACTTGTGCCCGCTTGCATTCTCTTCTTTCTTTCTTTCTTCCTTTTCTTCCTCAAAATTTCTTCTCCAACATCCTCGGAGACTCTTTTCTTCCCTTTTTCTTTAGCAGCTTTTATTGGCTCCTAATAAGTTGCCAAATCACTCTCCTTATTGGGTTCTTCGTCAAGGTCCGAAAGAGTGGGGACTGATATGTCTGCCGGTTGTCATGACGACAACTCGACTACTTAGCTTCGAAGAGCCCCCAACTCTTCATGAAGACTGCTGGTATCCGTCTGCTCTTCCATACTCATGTTGAACCGGCTCTCAAATCCGTCTAGGCGAGCATGTAAGGCCTGTGCTACTGTTTCAAACTCTGATTTGACCCATGGCTTCACATTCTCCATCATAGCCTAAATTTTTTTCGACCATGATCAACCTCTTGCTAATTTCTAGAGAAAATCCTGGGGCACTAGGGCGTACCCTGCTGGAGTCGAAGTCGGCAGGCTAAGTAGTGGTGTAGCAGAGGTGCTAGAAGCTATCTCTAAATGACCGGCATCTGTAGCCGGTGTCTCGCTTTGCTCCTGTAAGGTGGGGCATTCACATGTGCGCCCCTGCTTGTTGGGTCTGTGGAACTGCTATGGGAAGTCGAGCCCTACTCACCGGGTTCATTTCATCCCGGATTAAGTCAGTGTCTGCTATCCTCTTCCCTCTAATCAAGCGCTCCTCATTCCATCGCACTGGCACTCCTGCCTCTTTGCATAATCTGAAAACGAGGCTCGGGAATGGGATGGTAGTGCTCAATCCCATAGCCCGATCTCATATTTCCTCTGCGATGATCCTCGGGATGTTGATGGAGAATCTGGACATGAGGCATGCCACCAGAGCTGCTTTGTATGCACTCAGAGTGTTGTCATTGACCGTAGGTGCTAATCGGAGGCGCACTAGTGTCCATAAGACTTTAGCTATGAAGTTGAGTGAGTTTTTGGTAACCTTTTTTCCACCTGAGACCCATTCTACTTCCTCTTCGTCCTCAGCTATAACACCGCCAACCAATGTAGTTGCCTCTGTCTCTCCTCAAATTCCAGCGGCCTAATTTACTTCAGTGCCTCTACTAAGAACTCATATTCTGGCATGGCATGTGGATGTATGAACTGGGGCCCGTACAGGATCCGAGAGATACCCTGCTCAGAGATGTCTACTTCTCGCCCTTTGACCATGACACTCTCCAATCTGGGCTGGTCTTTCATTTTCTTCCCCTTCTTTGCTTTTCCTCCATGGTCACCAAGTAGCTGGCATAGAACTCTCAGAATATATCTAAAGTGTACTGTTCCGAAGTCTTAGCCATCCATTTGAGCCTATAAAAGATGAATATCCACTTCATCTCCTCTAATTCATTCAATGTGTTGGTAAGGATCCACGGTTCTTCTTGGATTCTCCGCGTAGGTTTGTTTTCATCGGTGAGAGTAATGCCTTGTTCATAGATTTCCTGTGCTCTTGGCACTCTCCACTGGATGGTACGATTCTCCTTAGGCAGGATCTGCTACTACTCAACATTGGGAGCCTCTTCCTTTGACTCAAAACTGCCACTTGCCTCTCCAGATTGGGTCTCATCAGACCCTTCTTCTGCATTTGAGCCGCTTCTTGACTCCTGGTTACTTTATTTAGCTCCCTCCTCAAACTAGGGAGCTTCGGCAGATATAGCAGTAGTTGTGACTGCTTGGCCTTTGGCCTTTCCCCTAGTGGTTCGGGTCTTGTCAGTGTCTCATGTATCGACCCTGTATTCCTCGACTGAACCACTAGGGGAAATTCCTGCTTGCTCTGATTTAGAGGTCTCTTCATGTAATGTTCTCCGGGCAGTTTCTTTGGATGCTTTGAGCTTCATAATCTGTCATGACCAGAATGGAGGCCCAGATCGTAGACATGGGACAAGAGACCCCGAGAGACCCTAAGTCGACCCATGGCATAAGCATTCAACTAACTCATTAAATAAACATGAAGAAAACATAATTATAAATTCAATGAAATTCAAACTGAATATAACAACAGAATAAATATCTAAAGCTGAATACACATCCAAGTCTGATAAGCCTTTAATCTGGACGAGTTGATGGGACAACACCCCCAACTAGCTCAACAATACTAAAACTGAAAGGACATCTTAAACAACTAAAGGTATAGTCCTTGAAAGATGAGGACTCACAAAATAAGCAGGTGCTAACTCTGAACAACGACAAACGAACGGGGCTGAACTTGAGAATCGGGTCCTGCATCATAAAACGATGCAACACACAAAGCATGCGGTCAGTACGTGAAATGTACCGAGTATGCAAGGTAAATAAAATCACTTAAGTAAAATAAATCATTTAAAGCATTTCATAACATATCATAAGCTTTCAAGTTTAAATAGAAGGCCACATGCATTCATTTTGAAATCGTACTCTAATCATAACATGACCATGCATAGCTTTAGAACATCGCGACTGACTCGAATGACTCAAAGCTGAAACATGCATTTATATCAAAAGTTGAACAATGAGTCAAACCTTGATTTTTGAACATGCATGCATAAGATAATTATCATGAGTAATGAATATACAATTTGAACAATTTAGACAATGGGAGACTCGTCACATAACCGACATACCACGATAGAGCTTACGTGGTCTCAACTATTACACTCAAGTGCATAGTGTCGTCCATAACCTTTCCAGGGAGATGGATGATACCATGATATCGATATCAAGCTGAAGGGCCAATTGGGCCAGGGATAGCTCACATGGGAGGTCCAAATTATATAATAGTATCAACCTACGTTGGCGCGTAGTTCTGGGGTATAGGGTGATCGACCCTTAACCCCCTCGTTGCTAGACTCTTCTCCCATAAACATGCAATGCTCTACATCGTATATAACAAAGCTCAACATCATTTATAGACGAAGCTCAACATCATCTAATGACAAAGCTCAATATGAAATCATGCATGACTCAACATCGTAAGAAACGAAGCTCCACATTGTCTATTGACAAAGCTCATTAATGAAATCATGCATAGACTCGACATCATATAAAAATGAAGCTCAACATTGTCCCTTGACAAAGCTCAATAATGACACACATCTCAGTTATGAATTCATGCATATGAGAAGCTTTATTTCAAACGTACCACAAGCTCAATCATAGATGGGAGCAACTACCCCAAATCATGTGATAAGCTATGTATAGAAATATTTACTCAACATTCCACAAGCTAGAATTTATAATAAAAATTGAGAAATTTCACTTCAACAATGTGGTAAGCTTATGTCGGCAAAATCATCACTTTAAATCGACATGTGGGCATCACCCAATGCTCCATCATTGAAGGATCTAATCAATTCTTTTTCAAAACAACAACATAGATCATGGGTAGTTTTAAAAACATGCTTTTCATCATCAACCTCATCGTCATCACACATTTGTCATAAATCACTTCTTTTATGAACTCACCATCCATGGGCGTTTTAGATTCCATTTTTGGACAACAAATTTTATAAGGAAAACAATTTAGAATGCGCCCAAGTTTCATAAATCATCAATATAAATACAATCTAATCATACCCATGTATAGAGATTGAAGAATCATGCAATTGAGTAAAACTCCATACTTGATCATAGATGATTTATCACATTTTGATAGAAATTGGGCATGGGTGTGGAAGAAGACACCCACTCATAGCCTTACATACCTTGAAATGGTGAATTCTAACACCCCCTAATAGCCCAAGCTGAGATTCCAATGGAAACCTTGAGATTTTGCCTTCAATCCTCTCTTCAAGCCTTCAAACTTGCATGCATGGGAAGAATGACTTAGAATAGGTTTTCCCCTACTTAAAACCCACTAAAACGAGTCTTAAAAGAAGTAGTATATGTCTTAAGAAATTAGGAAATTATGAGAAGGCCCTTACTATTTTGTACAAAATAGCTGTCAGGTGACCCCAACGGGTGAATCGATGATTCGTCAGGACGGGCAACGAATCGTCGAGTTGCCCGTCAAGTGCACTGGATGACCTATCTACTGGGGCTCATAGCGGATGACTTAATGAATCGTTCCCAGTGGTCATGAATCCTGATCACCTCCCGTCAGGTACACTGCCTTATTCTTCCAACTTAATTCCAACGTCACCCCACGAGTGACATAACAACTCGTGGTGGCAGAGCACGAGTCGTTCTCTCCCTCGTGGGGACCTCGATTCTTCCTTTATTTCATTCCTACCCACGAGTCACTTGACGACTCGTCCTATGCCTGCAACATCAATTCAACTATTTTCCCGTTTCAACTCCCGGGTCTGATCTTTGAGCTTCCGGGGTATGACAATATCTCCCCCTTGGGAACATTCATCCTCAAATGTTAGAAATACACAGAAAACGTAGAAACATGCAATCATCATATGCAAATACTAATTATCAAGATTTAAAACTGACAGAATGACTACCTCTGAAAAGAACTACATAGCTGAACTGAATTCAGACATCACATCACATACATTCATTATAACATAATTCAAACTTGCACACATGAGCTGAACATGAAAACTGATTAGATAATTAGGGAAAAACTTGATACCTCAAATTGAAATTGAGCCGGTAGGGAATAGGTGGGGGTATTTAGCCATCATAGCCACTTCGGCCTCCCATCTAGCTCCCTCAACATGCTGGTTTCTCCACAACACCTTCACCGAAGCTACTTCTTTGTTCCTCAGCCTATGAACCTGACGATCCAAGATTGCAACTGGAATTTCCTCGTAACTGAGGCTATCTCCCACACTAACACTTTCCATCGAGACTACTAAAGCTTGATAACCCAAGCACTTTTTGAAGAGCGATACATGAAAGACGGGATGAACTGAAGATAACTCTGAGGGCAAGTCCAACTCATACGCTACCATACCAACTCTTTTCATTACCCGGTAGGGACCAATATAGAGGGGACTGAGTTTTTCTTTCTTTCCGCCTTTAGAAATACCCAACCGTCCACCTCAAACTCCAAATCCCTTCTTCTTACATCCATATATTACTTTTGACGACTCTGAGCAGTTTTCAGCCTGTCCCTTATCAACTGAACCTTCACCATAGCATCGTGAACCGAGTATAGCCCTATCATAGCTGCCTCACCAACCTCGAACCATCCGATGGGCGATCTATACCTCTGCCCATAAAGAGCCTCGAACGGTGCCATTTTGATATTGGAGCGATAGTTGTTATTGTAAGAAAACTCGATTAAAGGCAAGTGATCATCCCAACTATCTTTAAAGTCCATCACACAAACCCTCAACATGTACTTGAGAGTTTTAATTGTCCGCTCTGCCTAGCCATCCGTTTACGGATGAAATGTTGTGCTGAGTTTAACCTGAGTCCTAAGACCTTTTGGAAAGACCGCAAAAACTGAGTGGTAAACTGAGTACCTCGGTCTGAAATAATAGACAAGGGAACTCCGTGAAATCATACCAGCTCCCAAATATACTATTTGGAATAATCATCCGCTGAATCTATGGTTTTGAGCTGTAGGAAGTGTGCAGCCTTGGTCAACCTGTCGACTACCACCCAAATGGAATCATACTGTCAGTGAGTACGAGGTAGGCCAGTAAAGAAGTCCATGTTAATCTCTTCCCACTTCTATGTAGCAATGTTAAGATCCTGCAATATGCCTCCTGGCCTTTGATGCTCAACTTTCACTTGCTGGCAGTTCGGGCACTTGGCGACAAATTATGCAATATCCTTCTTCATGCCATTCCACCAATATATTTCCCGCAAGTCATAATACATCTTGGTGGTGCCTGGATGGATAGAATACCTGGAGTCATGTGCCTCATGCAATATTCGGTCCCTCAAATTATCAACATATGGAAAAAATAGACGACCTTGGTATCGCAGTACACCATCTCCCCCTTGGGAGAAAACCTCCACCTTTTGACCTAGAACGAATTCCTTCAGCTTTACTAAAATCGGATCCTCATCTTGTCTAGAGTTGACATCAACCACCAAGGACGATTCTGAACCATTTTTCACAACAACGCCACCATCGGTCGAGTCGACCAATCTGACCCCCAATCTCGCAAGTCATTGGACACCTTTCACCAACTCTTTCTTTCCCTCATCCACGTGGGACACGCTCTCCATAGAGAGTCTACTAAGTGCGTCTGCTACCACATTAGCCTCACCCGTGTGGTAAAGGACACTCATGTTGTAGTCCTTTAGTAGCTCCAACCACCTCCTTTGCCGAAGATTGAGGTCTTTCTACGTGAACACATATTGCAAGCTCTTGTGATCCGTGAATACATCCTCGTGGACCCCATACAAGTAATGCCGCCATATCTTCAATGCAAACACCACGCAGCCAATTCAAGATCATGGGTCGGGTAGTTCTTTTCGTGGAGTTTTAACTGTCTCAAGGCATAAGCTATCACTTTCCCATGCTGCATCAATACACACCCGAGTTCGACTCGCGAAGCATCACAATACACCACAAAACCATCGATACCCTCAGGTAGGGTCAACACTGGTGCTGAAATGAGTTAGGTTTTCAACTCTTGGAAGCTTTTCTGACAAGCCTCCGACCATTGAAACTTCACCTTCTTCCGAGTCAACTTAGTCAATGGTGCGGTAATAGATGAAAAACCCTCCATAAATCTCCGAGAGTAACCCACTAAGCCCAAAAAGCTCTTGATATCTGATGGTTTCACCGGTCTGGGCCAATATTTTACCGCCTCGATCTTCTGAGAGTTTACTTTTATGCCCTCTCCTGATACCACATGGCCTAGAAATGCCACCGAGTCCAACCAAAACTCACATTTTCTGAATCTTGCATACAACTGAAGATCCTTTAGGGTCTGAAGCACTATTCTTAAGTGAGCGGCATGCTCCTCTCGCTCCGAGAGCATATAAGGATGTCATTAATGAACACAATCACGAACATATCCAAATATGCCTCGAACACCCTATTCATTAGATCCATAAAAGCTTCTGGGACATTGGTTAGTCCAAAATACATAACAACAAATTCGTACTGACCATACCGAGTCCTGAAATTGGTTTTCGGGATGTCACTCTCTCGAACCCTGAGCTGGTGATACCCAGACCTGAGATCAATCTTGGAGAAACACTTGGCACACTGAAGCTGGTCAAACAAATCATCGATCCTGGGTAAAGGATATCTATTTTGAAGTTGACTTTGTTCAACTGCCGATAGTCAATACACATCCGAAGCGAACCATCCTTCTTCCGAACAAACAACACTGGTGCACCCCATGGAGACTTACTCGGCCTAATAAAGCCCTTTTCTAATAGGTCCTTCAACTGATCCTTCAACTCCTTTAACTCTGCTGGAGCCATTTTACAAAGCGGAATAGACATAGGCTGTGTGTAAAGAAGAAGATCTATACCAAAATCAATCTCCTGCTCGGGAGGGACACTTGGAAAATCATCAGGAAATACCTCTGGATACTTATGTAATACTGGTACAGACTGGATAGTCGGGCTTTTGGACTCCACATCCTTAACCCTAACTAGATGGTACAAACAACCCTTAGAAATCATCTTCCTAGCCTTAAGGTAAGAAATAAATCGACCTACAGTCACAACTAAACTACCCTCCCATTCTAAGACAGGCTCACCTGGAAATCTGAAGTCTACTGATCGGGTCCTACAATTAACTGAAGCATAGCATGAAAATAGCTAATCCATGCTGAGAATAACGTCAAAATCGGTCATGGCTAACTCTACCAAGTCCGCTGAAGTGAAATTATGAAGAACTGATACCGGGAAATCTCTATACACCCGTCTAGCTATAACTGAGTCACCTACTGGAGAAACTGAGAAGGTCTCTGATAAGACATCGGGACTGACTCCAAAGCTACTAGCTACATATGGTGTCACAAAAGATAGGGTAGCCCCTTGACTATATCTGGTGAGGTCTCCTTCTCCTGACGAGTGTCTAAGGCATAAAATCTGTTCTGGTGCTGCCCGCCAGCTGCACTAGTAGATGCCGCCTGATGTGCTGTGTGTGGGGGTGGGGCTGCTGAACTAGAAGCTGGGCCTCGATCCCCAACCTGATCTTTTCTTATAGCAGGACAATCTCTGAGCATATGTACAGGCTTCCCACATCCAAAACAATCTTTTAGCCCTGCCAAACACTGGCCTGTGTGTCCTCAGCCGCACCTACGATAAGCTGGAATGCTAGCGTCTGCGGGTCTACTGTTATGACCCCTGGAGCCTGACACTTGCCCTTTATGATCATTTCTGGGCCTAGATGACACACTCAGTGCTGAAGATGTTGGGGCTGATGATCTCTGGTGGGTCTACTGTCTATGTCCATCACCGGACCTCTACTGAGAGAATATGTGGTCCTCAGTCCTGGCCCTCTTGGCCCCCTCTCCCTCGAATGTGCCGCCTCCATCTGCTGAGTATACAACACAATGCAAGGGAAGTCCATGTCCTTATGGAGCATAGCTGTCCTTCAGTCCTTTTCCAAATATCCCGCTATACTATGCACAAATTTGCTCATTCGCGCCCGTTGGTCGGTCACTAACTTCGGGGCATACTTAGATAGGTTGGTGAACTCAAGGGAGTACTCTTGAACGGTCATCCTCCCTTGCTTCTAATTCAAACATTCAGCTGCTTTCAACTCACTCATCTCTCGAGGGAAAAACCGATTGAGGAATGCAACCTGAAACTCCTCATATGTGACCGGACCTTCTCCAGTGACCCTGTTGTCCTTCCACTGGCGGAACAAAATATTTGCAACCCCGTTCAACTAATAGGAGGCCAACTCTATGCACTCAACACTACTCACCCCCATAACCTGGGTGATCTTGACAATCTCATCAATGAAATCATGTGGGTCCTCATCTACTTTGGACCCTAGAAACTCCAGCGGCTTCATCCTTAAGAAGTCCCTAACTTGAGCCGCTTCCACATTGCCATTTTGCGGAACATGCACAATGGCCTACTGATTGATCTGAGCGGTCAAGGCCTGCGCAAGCATCTTAATGACATCTTGGAAACTCAGCATGAGCGGCTGGCTCCGGTGCCTGAGGCTCCTGAACTAGTGGGGATGGCTGATGCTCATGATTGTTTCCATCCTCGTGGCCCTCACCACCTCCATTCCTCCTTCCATTCGTCCTTCGAGGAGCCATGATTCTGCAATCACGAATAGCATGAATTAGAAGGATAGAAAGGCTTTTCATCGCACGACATAGATCATGAAAGAAGGGAACATTTCCTAAATTGTCTAGTAGCCTCTTTGTCATAAGTGTGGTGTGCTTAAAACCCATGAAAAATACTCTACATAATGCGGCTTCAGACTCCCTAGGACACATCAAACCTATGGCTCTGATACCAAGTTTGTCACGACCCGAACGGAGGCCCAGATCGTAGATACGAGACAAGGGACCCCGAGAGACCCCAAGTCAACCCATGACATAAGAATTCAACTAACTCATTAAATAAACATGAATAAAACATAATTATAAACTCAGCCGAATTAAAACTTAATATAACAATAGAATAAATATTTGAAGCCGAATACATGTCTAAGTCTGATAAGCCTTTAATCTGGACAAGCTGATGGGATAACACCCCCAACTAGCTCAACAATACTGAAACTGAAAGGACGTCTAAAACAACTGAAGGTCTAGTCCTCGAAAGATGAGGACTCACTAAATAAGCAGGTGCTAACTTTGAACAGCGACTATGAATGGGGTTGAACCTGAGAATCGGGTCCTTCATCATGAAATGATGCAACACAACATGACCATGCATAACTTTAGAACATCATGACTGACTCGAATGACTCAAAGCTGAAACATGCATTTATATAATAATCTAAAAAATGAGTCAAACTTTGCTTTTTGAACATGCATGCATAAGATAATTATCATGAGTAATGAATATGCAATCTGAACGATTTATATAGTGGAAGACTTATCACCTAACCGACAGACTACGATAGAGCTTAAGTGATCCCAACTATCACACTCAAGTGGGTAGAGCCATCAATAACCTTGCCAGGGCGATGGACGATACCATGATATCGATATCAAGCTGAAGGGCCTACGAGTTGTAGTATCAAACCACAAGTTGTAGGAAGGCTTATGAAGCCTGTCCCTGTCCGGATTTTGTTCCAGTGTTTAGGGAATCTTATTTATGTTTTGGGTACTCAGAATTCCCCAGGTCTAGGCATGTAGTTCAATCCATTTAATACTACTTATCCCTCCCCTTTTTAGTCACTACCCATAACTCAATTTTAACTTCTTCAATGCACAATTTCATTAACTTTTAAATTTTTTTCAGTCGCACATAGTCCTTTAACACCACTGTCTCCTTCAAATTTTTCGAGTAAAAATGAAGACTCACAGGGGTTTTAGCATCATTACATCAAGAACATAAGTTTTCTCAATATTCAAAATAATACACTTGCTTGTTGTTTCTTACTTCGACTGGTAATGAAGGATTAGGGTTGAGAGGAACTCGATTGAGCAAGAAATTGCTTGAATTTTTCTTTAATTTTGAGTTATGGGTGTGGGGGAGTGGTGAGTGTAAGTAGTGACTTCATGTTGTTTGCATGGGAGAAGGGTCAGTTTAGGTTTGAAGTTTAAATAAGTGAAAGGGCAAAATTTAAAACTTTGGGCCAAGTCGGGTAATTTCATGGATTTTGGCCCGTAGGTAGTTCCCACGACTCATCCCCTGGACCTGTGCTTTAGAGAGTTGAGAAGCTTACCTGGAACCTACGAATGCATCTTACGACTCACCCTACGGGTCGTACTATGTCTCATAGGCCTTTATCTCATATGATTTGGCTAGTTCACTAGTATAGTGAATACTATGATCCGTATATTTACGTTACAAATTGTAGGACCAATCGTACCCTAAACCCCTGGTCTGAAGCACCTCTATGATTCTCACCACGCCTCCTACTATGGCTCGTATGATGTTGTTACAAGTTGTACTGAGAGCCGTAGAAACTACTTTTTCAGCAATTTTATGCCACCTATACTTGCTTCCCTGAACACTAAACAAACATAGTTAAGTTACTTGGGTTGCCTCCCAAGAAACGCTTGATTTAACATCGTGACAGGACGCGGGTGGCCCAGTTACTCAGAATTCACCAAGACACAACTTGGGTTGCCTCCCTAGAAGCACCTGATTTAATGTCGCGGCACGACGCAAACCTCTTGACTACTCAAAATTTGTCAAGTGACTCAAATTCATCCTCTAGTGCTGAGACTACACTGAATTCCTTCGAATTCTACATTGACCGATAGATGTTGAAGGTGACCTCTTCTTTGTTCAATCTGAACTTTAATTGGCCCGCCTCCACATCTACTAAGGCCCTCCAAGTTGCAATGAATGGTCACCCCAAAATGATGGGGACCTCATAGTCAACCTCCCAATCCAATATCATGATGACTGTTGGGAATATGAATCTTTCTACCTTAACAAGAACATCAAACAGGATCCCCACTGGCTTCTTCACAGTTCTGTCGGCCATTGGTAGCTACATAGTAGTCGGTGTGGGGGCTCCTAAGCCCAATTTCTTGAACACTGCCAAGGGCATCAGGTTGATGCTCTCTCCTAGATCACAAAGTGCCTTTGCGAACTCAACATTGCTAATGATGCAAGGTATAGTGAAAGCACCTGGATCTTCCTAGCACTACAATGATGTACATTATCTACCGGCTCATAGCTTATAGACCTCTTCTTTGTCACCAAGTCCTTCATAAACTTAGCATATCCCAATATTTGTTCCAATGCCTCAACCAATGGTATGTTCACAGATAATTATTTAAGCATTGATAGGAATTTCTGGAACTTACCATTTTTCGCCATTTTCTTCATTCTTTGGGGGAATGGTGGCTGTGGTTGCGAGATAGCTTTGTACATTTGAGTTTCTCCTTGATCAATATCTGGTTCTTTATCACCTAGTGGGGCCTCTGGCAACTCAGCTTTTTCATCACCCTCCATCTCAACACTCTTCTCATTCATCTAAGTTATTCTCTCTTTATTCCGTTCAACTACAACCGGAAAAAGGGGTCAACTATGGTTTTACCACTCCTAGTCATCACCGCCATGCAACGGCCATCATTCTTTGAGTTCTAGACAGTGTTGCTAGGTAGTGTACCCTTTTTTCTAGGGTTCAGTGATGCTGATAGTTACCCAAGCTATTGTTCAATCTTCTTGATGGCTATCGCATGAGATTCCACTCTCTGACCTATGCTTGATATGTCACCACGAATTTCCTTTAATTGATCATCAGTGGACCTCACCTTTTTTAGCATCTCGTCCATCATGCTCTCTAGCTTTGACTGCCTAGCCTCTCCCTCTCGTGCATTGCGAGGAACATATATTTCGGCTCAATCATTACAGTAGCCGTCATTCCTTCTCCATTCTCCATCGCGCTCATGACCTTGGCTCCTATCTCTATACTTATTTTAGTTGTAGTTATCTCTGTATTGGTTCTGACCTTGGTTTCCAGAACCTTGTTGCCAATTGTCTTGTTTAGACACTTAGGCATTGGCTCAAAAACCCGCCACTTGGCTTTCCAGGAAATTTACCTCCTCCTTAGAATCAGAGTGATCTGCCCCCAGCTCCAGTCTTGTGTCCCCACTGTATTTACCTTTTTTTTCTCTTTCTCCTATAATGTGCTTTGTAAGCAAATATAATGATGTGTGCATGTTAGCCAACTCCTTGTCGCGTTCTTGTTTCTTCATATATTGGTCTGCAGTCAAACAACATATGTACCGGCCATTGCATCTGCCTTCCTAGTATGTCATGCCCTGTTTGGTTTAGTCACCCTGTCAAGGATGGTAGCAGCTTGCTCCCAGGTGTGACTCATCAATGCTCCTCCTGCTATTGTGTCTGCCACAACTTTTATGCTATTGTTTAAAGACCTGTAAAAAATCTCCAACAAACTATCATCTGGGATCTTATGGTTTGGGCACTCGTCAACTTCTTCTTAAACCTCAGTTAGGTTTCATGAAGTGCCTCAGTTTTGAGCTGTCGGAAATTGTAAATATCATCCTTAAGCTGCAACATTTTTGAAGGGGGAGAATCTCCCCAAGAAGGCTTGCTTGAGTTCCCTCTAGTTTGTTATGGAGTCATTGGGGAACTTCGATAACCATAAAGTGGCTTTCCCTGATAGAGAAATGGGGAATAGTCTGAACCTGAGGCCATCTTGGCTAACTGCAGGCAACTTATACGCAATGCATATTCCAACGAAGTTCATTAGGTGTAGGTTGGAATCATCGGTTGTGTGACCACTAAACACCGCTTTCATGTTTAACAGTTGAATCATGGTGGTCGTGATATCAAATTTGGCCCCAACATGCAGTGGTGGTGGTGCAATTGCTCCAGTTGACCCAACTTCATCAATGTCTGGGTCCTCATCATCGAAGAACTGAGGGGAAATTCTATACCCTGTGTTGCCCCACCTATGTTGTCCGGCATTAACAACCTCTTCTCCGGCATCTTCCACATCCTGAAGTGTAGTTTGCCGAGCTAGCTCAGCTTGCCTAGCCTCTTTAGCTTCATGGGCATCTCTCTGTTCCTGGTTCTCCATTCTGCACAGTACCCGTTCAATTTTTGGGTTCAATAGAATCAGGGGATTTCCACTACTCCGAGTGCTTTTCATCCACCGGAAAACAACATGTGGGTATCAGAACAAAAGAAAAAATGTAATTAAGGAAATAACTATGAAAGGTCAAATACAAGCAATAATCTAGTCTTAGCCATATTCCCTGGCAATGGTGCCATTTTTTGATAACGTTCAAACCACACCTCCTACTGAAGTATGAAGCGGACGTTGTCATTAAAGAACCTAACAACGAGGTTGGAGTCGAACCCACAGGGAATATGGAAGTTCTAGACTAATGCCGGCGAGTAAACTTGTTGGTTAGTTACTCCAATTTAGGGGGTTTAAGAAAAATAATAATTAAAAACAATGATTGAAATTGTGATGTAAAATCAAGAGTTAAGACTAACTATGGTTTGGGTTCCCCATGGGTTCATGACTGCTTCGAATATACACGCATGATCAATACCAATGCTTACTTGTAGAATTGATAACTAGGGTTCATCCAAACCACTATTTCATCCCTATTGGATAACTATACTCAATCACCAGGCAAGGTCTCATGAGCGGTTTCAAACTATCTGTTATCAATTTGTTCCAAATTCTACTATCCTTCGACCATAGCTCAAGTTAATAAAATGACCATCAAGATCAAGGATTTGTTGTGATTCTCTTTTCCTAATCTTTACCGCTCTAGGCTCAAGCAAGTAAAGAATTTGGGCAAGTCGTAATGTCGTACATTGTTAAGAAACGATTAAGTATGAAGAGAATACAATACAAACATTTTGCATTAGTTTCGAATCACCTTTGTGCAACCCTAGCTCATTAATCCACCATGGTTCCCACAACCCTAGCTATGAAGGTTTTAGCCTCTCATAGTTGCAAGGTTGTGATATGCATTCATAATTAAACACATAAAGCAATACATACAATGGTAGATGAGAGAAAAACTTCTTTGATTATATCCAAAATAACTCCCAAACAATTCAAAAAGATCAAGAATAAATCAAGAAAAGGTTTATCACAAGCCAATCAACTCAATTCTATGTTGTCTCGATGTTCTCTAAAGTTCACTCATGTCCTCCAACATCTTCTAATGAAAATAAAACATAAAAAGTATTTATACAAACATAAAAATCCTTTTCCTAAGCTAGCAGGGTAAATTTCCATAACTGGTGCCGCTTGAGTCATGAAAGATCCTATGACCCGTAGCAGGATTGTATAGGTCATACCTGATACCGTATGTCCTTGGCTTGCTGAAATTTGGCTAAGTGTTGGGCCTTGGTACGACTTGTACATGCTTCCTACGAGTCGTACTATTCTCTTTTGACTTGACTCTGAGAATTCTCAATTTTTCTGAAGTTCTTCACAAGTGTGATGGTACGAATCGTACCTTGACACCACGACTCGTACTGTTTATCCATGTCAGGAGTCACCCTCTTGTGCAATTCTTCTAAATATTTCCATGACTCAATACTATGGCTCGTACAAGCATTGTACGACTCGTACTGAGAGTCGTAGGATGCACTCTTCACAACTCAGCCATCTGAAACTTTTCACAGTCTTCAGTACGACTCATAGCATCAACCTATGACTCGTACTGACACTTGTGACTTTAGCCCATTTTCTGCACTTTCAGGCTATCTTTTGCACAGTCTTGCTTCAACACCTATTTGTCCTGTAATTAAAGAAAAAGGGCCTTATATCCATATAAACACACCTAAGTTCATGTTATTTTCTTAGTTTTGAGTATCGAAAGTGCTGTAAACTCACAACACATCATTAGCACGTAATTTTGAGGCATAGGGTTGACTGGCCCATAGCCTACTCGATACTAGACACTACTCCCAAAAACATGCATATGCTCTCCATCGCTTTTCAACGAAGCTTACCATCGTCTATTGATAAAGCTCAATAATCAAATACAAATCAAATATGAAATCATACATGAGGAGCTGTTACTCAAACCATACCACAAGATGAACGTAAATAGGAGTCTTCGCTCCAAAAAACATGTGGTAAGCTTAATTCGTAAAATCATAACTCATACTAGAATATTTGGGAATTTCCCAATACTTTAACATGCTTAAAAATACATAATTCGTTTGAGAACATGATCATCAACATGGGTAACTGGAAAACGTGTTTTTCATCATAAATATATCGTCATACTTGAACATTCATCATAAATCTCAACTTTCATGAACTTCTCATAATTGGGCATTTTAATTTATAAAGCTTGAAACATAATTTTAATAGAAAGCAACGTAAAACTTTCCCATGATTCATAATTCAATAGTAAAAAGTCATTTAAATCATACCCATATAGAGAATTAGGAATTTCATGCATTGGGTTAAAACCCCATAAAATTAACAAAGGAATTTCCATGATTTAGATAGATAGGCATGGGTGTGAACGGATTCACCCATTCATATGCCTACATACTTGAAAGGGTTTGATTCTACCACTTCTCTGATTGCCCAAGGAAAGTTTGAAGAAGAACCTGGAAGGATTAGCCTTGATCACCTCTCTAGACTCCTACTCTTGCATGCATAAATGGGAATGACTTAGGAAAGATTTTCCCCTCTTAAAACCCACTATTCATAGCTTAAAACAACGTAGTTTATGCCTTAGGATCATAGAAATTACGGAAAAGTCCTTACTAAACTCGTAGAAAATAACTGACTGTCAATCCCAATGAGGGACTAGAGGAGTCGTCGTCCAAGGGAACAAATCGTGGCTTTGGTCGTCGGGTACACTGTCTAATAGATCATTTGGGCTCGTCACGGGGGACCTCACGAGTCATCACAGGTGACCACGACTCGTGATCACCACTCGTCACCTTTACTTCCTTAATTTCAAATAAAGTATATCCTACTGATGACGACCCATCCAACAAATTGTGGTGACTGACCACGACTCGTGGGGACCTTCCGTAGGGTACATTGCTAGGTCTACTCCACCTTCCCAAAATCCTTGCCCACGATAGACCCAATGAGTCATGGGGTCTGACCACGATGTGTGGTCATGTCCGTGGGGACCTCAAACCCCAGAATTCCAACTCACATCCTGAACCTCACCATGTTTCACCAAACGACTCGTGGTCTACCCCACGGGTCACAGAACAACTCGTTTGTGACCTGTGCCAGATTTCTAGTTTTCTACATTTCAACTCCCGAGTCTGATCTTAAGGCTTACGGGTATTACAATATCTCCCCCTTAGGAATATTCATCCTTGAATGTTGGAAAACATATAGAAAAACAGAGAAATGCAATCATGATATTCAGATACTAATCAATTAAAGCTGAAAAAATGACAAAATGACTACCTCTGAACGGAACTACATGGATGAACTGAATTCGCAAACCATACATACATACTTTGACATAAAGGAACTTTGGGCACATGAACTCAACATGAAAAATAATTATAGTACTGGATAAAAAAGATACCTCAAGATGGAACTAAGTCGGTAGAGAATAAATGTGGGTATCTAGCCATCATGTTCGCTTCGGCTTCCCACGTAGCTCCCTCAACATGTTGATTTCTCCATAAAACTTTAATTAAAGGTACTTCCTTGTTTCTTAGCCTTCGAACCTGATGATCCAGTATATCCACCAGAACCTCTTCATAACAAAGGATGTCTTTCACACAAACATTGTCCACCGGGACAACTAGAGCGGGATTACCCAAACATTTCTTCAAAAGCGATACATGAAAAACAAGATGCACGGAAGCTAACTCTGAGGGCAACTCCAATTCATATGCTACTTTGCCTACCCGTTTCACAATCCAGTAGTGAATGTTCGGGATGTCTGGATGACTAAACGCAAGTGCACGTGGTCGAACAAGTAATAAGTGGCTCAAGCAAGCCAAGTATCGATCCCACAGGGACTGGACTACAGGGCAAAATCACCTCAAGTGTCAATTTACTGTAACTCTAAAAATGCAGACA
>JACEIK010002821.1:37989-48122 GCA_018107945.1 Datura stramonium | reverse complement strand
ACTACCCTTGAAGTTGATCACACATGCTCTCAACATGTCCTCGAGAGTCTGAATTTTCCGTTCTGCTTGACCATCCGTTTGCAGGTGAAATGTTGTACTGAGCTTAACCTAAGTACCCAAACCTTTCTGAAACGACCTCCAGAACTAAGAGGTAAACTAAGTACCTCTTTCCGATATGATGGACAAGGGAACTCTATGTAGCCGAACTAGCTCTTGGATGTAAAGCATGGCATAATCCTCTACATAACCCGTGGTTTTAACAGGTAGAAAATGAGCGGCTTTGGTCAACCTGTCTACAACAACCCAAATAGAGTCATATTGCTGACGAGTGCGAGGCAAACCAGTTATGAAGTACATTTTGATTTCTTCCCACTTCCAAGTAGGAATAGCGATATCCTGATGCACACCTCCCTGTCTTTGGTGCTCAACCTTCACCTGCTAACAGTTTGGACACTTAGCCACAAATTCCGCGATGTCTTTCTTCATACCATTCTACCAATAGATTTCTCGTAAGTCACGGTACATCTTGGTGGCACCTGAATGGATTGAGTACCCAGAACCGTGAGCCTTATGTAACATCTAATTTCTCAAATCATCAACATTCGAAACACATAAGCCACCCTGGTATCGAAGCACACCATCTCCCCCTTTGGAGAAGACATTTACCTTCCGATTCTAAACAACCTCCTTTAACTTTACCAAAATAGGGTCCTCATCTTGTCTATCTTTTATATTAGTCACCCAAGACTATTCTGATCCATTTTGAACTATAACACCGCCATCGATCGAATCAACCAAACGAAGTCCCAACCTTGTATGTTGATGCATGTCTTTCACCAACTCCTTCTTTCTCTTATCTACATGGGACACACTTTACATGGAGAGCCTACTAAGTGCGTCTGCTACTGCATTATCCTTTCCTGGATGATGAAGGACACTCATGTCATAATCCTAAAGTAGCTCCAACCACCTCCTTTGACGAAGATTGAGATCCTTCTGGATAAACACATATTGTAAACCCTTATGGTCCGTAAACACATCTAAGTGGACTGCATACAAATAATGCCTCCATATCTTCAAGGCGAATTCCATCGCCGCCAATTTAAGATCATTGATAATGCTCAAACCACACCTCTTACTGAAGTGAGAAGCGGACGTTGTCAATAAAGAACCCACCTATAGGTCGGGGTTGAACCCATAAGGAATAGGGGAGAACTAGATTATAGCCGATAATTGAATTTGTGAGATAGTTACTTCAAAATAGGGGGATTCTAAAAAAATCAATAATAAAAACAAGTATCAAAATTCTGATGTTGAGTCAATATTAAAGGATAACTAGGGTTTGTGTTCTCCATGGGTTCTTAACTGCTTTGGGTGTACACTCGTGATTATCACTTATAGTTACTTATAGATCTGATAACTTAGGTTAACTGAAACGACCGACCAGTCCCTATTGAATGACTATACTCAATCACTCGACCAAGTCTCATGAGCGGTTTCAAACTATCTGTTATCACTAAGTTCCAGATTTAACTATCCTGCGACCACAGCTCAAGTTAATACAATGATTATCACAATCAAGGATCTATTGTAATTCTCTTTTCCTAATCTCTACCTATTCGACTAAAGAAAGTAAAGAATTCAGGAAAGTCCTAACGTTGCGCACCGTTAAGAAATGTTTAAGCATGAAGAGAATAAAATATAAGTATTTGTATTGGTTTTAAAATCACTTTGTGTAACCCTAGCTTGTTAATCCACCATGGTTCCTACAACCCTAGATATGGAGGTTTTAGCCTCTCATAGTTGTAAGGTTGTAAATTGCATTCATGATTAAGAACATAAATCAATACTTACAAGAATGAATGAGAAAAAAAATTCCTTTAATTACTCAACAAAATATTCAAGAACAAGTAGCAAGAACAAGATAAATTGAAGAAAAGGTTGATCACAAGTTGAATCAACTCAATTCTCCTACAAATCTCTTCTCTCCTTCTCTTTTCGTGTCTTTCCTACTTGTCTTGATTGTCTCCAGAAAAATAAAACCTAAAACGTATTTATACAGATACAAGAATCCTTTTCCTAGGCTAATCGGATGAATTTCTATATCTGGTGTCGCATTCGTCACGATTCATGTTATGATCCGTAGCATCATCCTACGACTCGTAGCCTCCTGTCGTACCTTGCATTGTTGGCTAAAATTTTTTCTAAGTGTTGGATCCAAGTATGATTCGTACCTCAATCGTATGACCCGTACTGAGTTCCCGTGGTTTGATTCTGAAACTTTGGAATTCTTCTAAAATTCATCACAACCGTCATGGTACGACTCATACCTTCTTTCCATGGGTTGTACTGTCTTTCCATAGCAGGAGTCAGCACCTTATGCATATTTTCTGGATCTTGTCACGATTTCATCACCATGACTCGTACCATCTTGGTACGACCCGTACTGAGACTCGTACATTGCATCTCTTCAACTTAGCCTTCTGCAGCTTTTCATGACCATCAGTACGACTCATAGGTCCTTCCTACAGCTCGTATTGTGGTCTGCAATCTGAGCATATTTTGCATATTTCAGGCTTTCTTTTGCAATTTTTAGATCCACCACTAATTTATCCTGCAACCAAAGGAAAAGTGCCTTAGATCCACATAAACACACCTAAGTCCATGCTATTTTCTTAGTTTTGAGCGTTGAAAGTGTTGTAAATCCACAGCACATCAACACCCTCAACTTAAGACTTTTACATGTCCTCAGGTAAAGAAAATAAAAACTTAAACACGATGCTCAACTAGAGAATATACTTAAGATACTGCATCCAATAACCAAACAAACTTGCACTTTCTATACAAACTCTATTGATCCTTTCTCATGGAACAACATCAGCTAATGTATTACAAGAAACCTGAAAGCATCATAAACAGGGATCAAAACATGCCATTCATCTGTCAACAGACAATCAAGTCATCACCAATGTTTTCCACACATACCAATAGTAAACGCAAACGTAATTCATGTACCCTCACACAAATGAAGTCCCCATTCAGATATGAGATGTCAAATATAATATGGGACTAAACAAGTAAGGCACTCACTCTCAAAAAGAAGTTACAAGTATTATGTGTTGGATACCATGGGCTTGCCCTTATTTTCTCTTCGTTGTTTTATCAGATGGTCGGGTTAGGATCACCACAGGACTTGATATGGCTTGTAATATAGGCTCAGTGCTGGACATGGTAAAGATGGAATATTTTATAAGTGACTATTCCTTCATTGGCACTACATACATTGGCTACACCATTCACCTATTTCACCCTTTTATTTTTTCATTCCCTTTTCTTCCCTTTCTCCCTTTTTTATACATATTTGCATGGGTATGGTGAGTTTTCAACTTTTTTCAGCATTTTCAAATTTCCTTTGGCTTTCTTTTTCAAAATTTTCCACATTTGTCATCTCTTCTTTTCATCATTTCACCACACCTCATTATTCACCATTTCTTTTTTCTTTTCTTTTCTTTTCCTTTCTTCTGTTCCCACCATTTACGCACCCCTACTCTAGCCACCCTCAACTTAAGCATTTTGCTTATGTTGAGGTTCACAATATCCAAGGAAGGACCAGGGCCAAAACAGGTTCATTGCAAAAAAAAAGAGGGTATGGTTAATCGGTAAATCAAAGAAATCATGGTCTATTAAGGCTCAAACTTAGGATCAAGGGATTCATGCAACTTTTGGTAGGGTAATATAGGCTAAAAATGAGCTAAACAAAAAACATTTCCTATGATCATATCCTAACCAATCATTCTTAGCCTATGCAAAGACCAACCAGACAAGTTCTAGATCTACAACACAATATCGTAATAACTACTATACCTCACTCGCACATGGTACATGAACTATTTTCACCTCACCTGTCTGGTTTATACAGGGATTAATAAAGTTACTCATGTTGACAAACTAAATGACATCAAAAGATCCACAACAATCATGCATGTTGTCACAAACACATAGCTAATGCATCAAAAAAAAATTTAAACAAGGTCAATTTTTTTTTCAAAAACCAAAACTAGTGCATTTTTATTGGATGAGTACTCCTAAGCTACTTTTTAATTAAGAAAATCAAAAACTAAAAAATAAAAATCCTACACATGCCAGTTCTACTAGATAGCATGCGTGGGGGAAAAGAAACACGACAAGAAAAACCATAAGATGAACCAAAAATCCCAAATATCACAAGTACACCCCTCCCCTTTTTGAAAAGTAAGCTTCATCCTCAAAGAAACATTTAGAAGACCATAGGGAAGAGAACATACCTGTGGCTCACTAGGCGCTCCTGTCATCTCGCGGAGGTGGTACCTCCATTATAGTAGTGGCACTAGCGGTGGCCAACATGCTCAATTGCGTGTCAATAGGGGGGAGTGGTCCCCCCCTCAATAGTTGTGGCTTCTTGGACAGTCTCTAAAATTGTCAGGGCTAAATGTGGCTCTCCCGAAGGGTCATGGACACAGGAAAGCTCGCGCTGAGGTATGGTGGAGTTGCCTACTCCTTTAGCTCTCTCATGCAACTCAGAAATAGTTGTGTCATGAGTCCACATGTTTTCTTCTCTAGCCCACTTGCGCTCTTTTCTCTCCTTCTTTCTCTTCTTTCTCAAACTTTCCTTGCTAGCATCCTCAGTAGCTCTCTTCTTACCTTTATCAACAGCTGTGGTCGGCTCCCAATATGCTGCCAAATCAATGTCCTCGTCAAGCTTGGCATCTAGGTACAGAAGAGTGGGGATGCTAAAATTGTTGGTTTTCGTGATGACAACTCAACTACTTGGCTCCGAAGAGCCCCCAACTCCGCACAGATACTGCTAGTCTCTGTCTGCTCTGCCATACACACATTGAATTGACTCTAAAAACTATCTAGGTAAGCATTTAGAGCCTAAGCTGCTGCCTCTGTCTCTGACTTGACCCATGGTTTTACATTGTCCATCATCGCCTGAATCTTTCACTCCGCCAAGGTCAATTGTTTTCCTAGATTTTGGAGGAAATCCTGTGGTACCAAAGTATATCCTGCTGGTGTCTGGGCTTGCATGATGGGAAGTGGTGCAGCTGAGGTGCTAGGAGATGACTCAGAATGACCGGCATCTGTAGTTGGTGTCTCGCTTTTCTCTTGTATAATGGAGACATTCAATTGTGCGTCCCCTACTGGCTGGGCTGCTGGGATAGCTATGGGAATTCTAGATCTGCTTACCGGGTTCATCTCATCCTTGATAAGGCCTCTATCTTCAATCCTTTGGCCTCCAATCAATCGCTCGTTACCCTGTGGAACTTCAGCCTCCATACATAATCTAAAAACAAGACTCAGGAATGGGATAGTAGTACTTACTCCCACCGCCTGATCTCGTATCTCATCTACTATGATCCTAAGAATATTGATGGGGTAACAAGACATGAGGCATGGAACCAAAGCCGCTCGATCAACACTCAGTGTTGTCGTTGACCGTAGGTGCTAACTGATGGTGCACTAGTGTCCAACATGCTTTTTCAATGAAGTTCAGTGAATTCTTGGTCATCTGTTTTACACATGTAACTTGTTCAGCTTCATCTTTGTTCTCAGCAATCACCCTTTCTAGCCATTGCAATTGCCTCTGTCCTCCACCATAGCCAGGGATCTAATCTGCTTCATTTCCACCTTGTAATCATACTCTAGCATCGTCCTGGTAGGCACAAACTGTGGTCCGTATGACATTCGAGCATTGGTATGCTAAGATATATCAACCTCTCGACCTCTTACCGTGACCTCTCCAGAAGAGGCTGATCTTTTACCTTCTGCCCTTCTTTTGCCTTCACCTCCATAGTGGCGAAGTAGTTGGCATAATACTCTTGGACTATCTCTTCAATGTACTATGCTGGAGTCTTGGCCATCCACTCAAAACCATAGAAGCTAAAAATTCTCTTCATATACTCAACTTTATTCAGTGTGGTTGTGAGGATCTTCGGCTCTTCTTGGATGCTCCTTCGGGGCTTGTTCTTGGCGGTAAGAGAGATGCCTTGCTCATAGATTTCTTTGGCACCTGACACTCTTCACCGAATTGTATGACTTGCTCTGGGTGGGGTCTGCTCTTGTGCAACATCAGGAGCCTCCTCCTCTGACTCATCATTGTCGCTTGCGTCTCCACTTTGGGTCTCCCCTGGCCCTTCTTCAGTATTGGAGTCGCTACCTGACTTTTGTTGTTCTTCTCTGACTCCCTCCTCAAACTGGGGATCTTGAGCGGATGTGGCAATGGTTGCTTCATCTTGGGCCTTTGCTTTTGTCCTAGTGGTTCGTATTCCATCAGTGTTTGAAGTGTCTACTTGATACTCTTTAATCAAACCACTAGGTGAGTCTCCTGCTTAGTCAGACTCCGACTCCGTTGTTTCATCAATCAGTGTATGCGGACTTTTGTTTTGTCTGCCCTGCATTTGTATGTCATTGTACCTGTAGAGGAAGAAGTTAGCATTCTGTTTTTGAAAAAGAAGAATTAGGAAGGAGATATTTTGAATTTCATCACGGGTCATTACTAGGGGTCGTACCATGAAGGTACGACTCGTGAGNACGACTCGTGAGAAGTCCCAGAGTTACAACATTTTCCAGTAAGACTCATACCATAAAGGTACGATCCGTACTACGAGTCATCTGATGAAGTCCTGCATTGCTATTTTTCTATATTTTGCCACGACTCATGGTAAGACACGTAGGTCAATTCCACAAGTCATAGGAAGGACATTTTTCTGCGACCATGTTCAGTTTGGTGGTACGAGTGCTCAGTATGACTCATAGTGGCAACCTACGGTCCGTACTGTGCCTCATACCACTTCAAAATTTTCTTTTCTCAGTTTTCAAGGGTTCTTTTTCAATTTTCAGGGTACTACGATTTTCCCCCAGGTCTAGGCACATCATTGACTCAATTTAACCCAAGCCCAATCCTCCCCTTTTTGACATACTACCCGTAACTCATTAAGATTCAAAACCTCAGTTCATCAAGAATTTAGCATTTCTTTAGTCTAAGAAGCACATTATACAACACCCTGATCATTGTCTATTTTCAAAATCAAGTTTTGATCCTAGAGACTAACTCATGGGGGTTTTGACACCGTCAATCTCATTATGCGACTCTTAGCAATGTTTAACACAACAAACTTACTTGATTGATGCTTCATTAATTATGAATGACCAAATAGGGTTTTTATAGCTTAGGTCGAGCAAGATTTTGGGTTGATTTTTCAATGGTGTTGAATTATGGGTAGGGGAAGTGGATGTGAGTCGTGCTTTTGAGTTTTTAAGCATGGGAAAGGGTTTTTATGGGGTTTAAATAGGTGAGGACAGATTTTAAAAAATATTTGGGCCGAGTCGGGTAAGATTGCATGTTTTAACCCGTCACGACTCAAACCACGAGTCATTGGAAGTACCTACGGCTCATCCCTTGGACTTGTATGCAACCCTTTTTGAGGTAAACTTACCTGGCGACCTACAAATGCATCCTATGACTCGTACCATCAAGGTGCGGTCTGTAGGGTGAATCGTAGGTTAGCGCTTGAGATTATTTTTTTCTGAACCTCACCACAACTGTTCCTACGGCTCGTAGGATCTCATCACGGGTCGTACCGAGAGCCATAGCAGCTGATGTTTCAGCCTCCTATTTTTAATTTTTCCTGCACACTAAGCACACATTAGTTCAATAAATTGGGTTGCCTCCCAAGAAGCACTTGATTTAACGTCGCCGCACGACGTAGGAAGTCTGGTTACTCAGACTTCACCAATCTACCACTTGGGTTTCCTCCCAAGAAGCGCCTGATTTAACGTCGTGGCACGATGCAAATCTCTCGACTACTCAGAATTCATCAAGTGTTTCATACTCATCCTCCAGTGCTGAGATCACACTAATTCCTTGGGTTGCTTCATTGTCTTTTAGATGTTGAATGTGACCTCTTCTTGATTAAGCCTAAACTTCAACAGGCCAGCTTCCACATCTACTAGAGCCCTCCCGGTTGTAAGGAATGGTCTCCCCAAAATGATGGGGACCTCATAATCAATCTTGCAATCCAAAATCATGCAGTTCGCTGGGAATATAAATTTATCTACCTTGACAAGCACATCGATCAGGATGCCCATTGGCTTCTTAACTATTCTGTCGTCCATTAGTTGCCGCATGTTGGTCGGTGTGGGGGCTCCCAATCCTAATTTCTTGAACACAGCCAAGGGCATCAAATTTATGCTAGCACCCAGATCATAGAGTGCCCTTACGAACTCGACATTTCCAATCATACATGGTATAATGAAGGCACCTGGGTCTCCCTTTTTCTATGCTAGGACCCTTGAAGTTATGGCACTGCAATTATGCACATTTTCAACAGCCTCATAGCTCACAAATCTCTTCTTCGTCACCAAGTCCTTCATAAACTTTGCATATCCTGGCATCTGCTCTAACGCTTCGACCAACGTTATGTTCACAAATAGTTTCTTAAGAATTGAAAGGAATTTCTGGAACTTACCATTCTCCACCTTCTTCTTTATCCTTTGGGGAAATGGTGGTGGTCGTGGGATAACTTTATGCACTTGTGTTGCCCCTTTATCCATGTCAGGTTCCTTCTCACCTCTCGGGGCCTCTTTCAACTCACCAGTCTCTCTCTCAACACTTGTATCATCATCTTCCATTATGCTCTCTTTCTTCCACTCAACTTCAACTGGAAACGGGGGGTCAACTGTGGTCTTACCACTCCTAGTCATCACTACCATGCAATGTGCATCGTTCTTTGGATTTTGGATAATGTTGCTAGGTAGTGTACCCTTTTGTCTAGGGTTCATTAATGCTGACAGTTGCCCAAGTTGATGTTCAATCTTCTTGATGGCAGTAGTATGAGATTCCACTTTCTGACCCATACTTGACAAGTCACCTTGGCTTTCCTTCAGCTGATCATCAGTGGACCTCACCTTCTTCAACATCCCCCCATCATGCTTTCCAACTTTGATTTCCCAGCCTCCCCTTCTCGTGCATTGGGAGGCACATAGAATCCAGCCTGGTCATTGAAGTATCCATCATTTCTCCTCCAACCTCCTTCGCGCTCACGACTTCGGCTCATGTCTTTGAACCCGTTTCTATTGTAGTTGTCTCAATACTGGTTCTGACCTTGATTTCTAGAACCTTGGAGCTAATTGTCTTGTCCATATGCTTGGGTGTTGGTTCGAAAACCTGCCACCTGTCT
Source organism: Datura stramonium (assembly GCA_018107945.1). Classification (NCBI taxonomy): domain Eukaryota; kingdom Viridiplantae; phylum Streptophyta; class Magnoliopsida; order Solanales; family Solanaceae; genus Datura; species Datura stramonium. The sequence goes on along the minus strand of JACEIK010002821.1, from coordinate 38,904 downwards.
ATCCAAGAAGTTGGCCTCCTCCTCATAATCAGAGTGATCACCTCCTTGCTCCCTTCCTTGAGTACCCACTACATTGACCTGTTTGGCTCTGACTCCCATAATATGCTTTGTCAGCAAGTCCAATGATGTGAGCATATGAGCCAACTCCCGGTCGTGCTCTTCTTTTTTTTCATTGGTCTACAGTCAAACCAACAACATATGTGCCTGCCACTGCATCAGCCTTCCTTGTATGCCAGACCCTGTTTGTCTTAGTCACCCTGTCAAGAATTGTGGTAGCTTGCTCCCAGGTGTGACTCATCAATGCTCCTCCAGCCACCATGTCTGCTACGACTTTGGTGCTATTGTTCAGAGACTTGTAAAAATTTTCCAACAAACTATCATCTGGGATTTTGTGGTTAGGGCACTTTGTCAACTTCTTTTTGAATCTAAACCAAGTTTCATGAAGTGCCTCAATTTTGATCTATTGAAAATTATAGATCTCATCCTTTAGCTGCAACATCCTGGATGGGGGAAAGAATTTCTCCAAAAAGACCTGTTTGAGCTCCCTTCAGTTGGTTATGGAGTCGTTGGGCAACTCTGATAACCACAAAGTAGCTTCCCCTGATAGAGAAAAAGGTAAGAGTTTGAGTCATATTGCATCCTGGCTTACTCCGGGCAACCTGTACGCCTTATATATTCCTACGAAGTTCATTAAGAGCAGGTTCGCGTCATCCGCTGCGTGGCCATTGAACACCTCTTTCATGTTTAACAATTGAATCATGGTGCTCGTGATTTCAAATTTAGCCCAGGGGGCAGTGGTGGTGGAACAATTACTCCAGTCGACCCGACTTCATCAATGTCCGGGTCATCATCATCATGAAAGAACTGAGGGGCAAATCTATGAGCTCTATTTCCCCTCCCCTATCGACCAACATT
>JACEIK010002820.1:155917-166496 GCA_018107945.1 Datura stramonium | reverse complement strand
ATATTTGGGCTAATATATGAATTTCAAATCTGTCTATATACATCATATACTCAGGAAACTTTCATAAACAAATTTAAAATTTAATTCTAAATAGAAAAGTTTGAAATATATTTATCTGAGACTATAAGTAATCTTTTCATTAAATTGATATGAATGATAGAAGTACTTATAAACTAAATATCTTTCTACATGAAAAAAGAGCTAAAAACAAATATTATATCATGTTAACAATTTTTTTTAATTATAAATTAGGATAAACTATACATTTGAACTTCACATAATAATGCGATACACTTGTTAATTCTAATTTCTTCTTGTGAGCAATAAATTAACAGTACTATATAATTCAATTCAACCTAATAAATAACTTGTCTTTGAATCAGAATAAATTTATTTCATTATGTGATAGTAAAAAGAAGATCAAATATTAAATTTTGGGTGTTTTACTATCACAATCCAAGTGTCGTGCTTGACACCCATACTAACTTCCCTGGTGGGCGAACCATTGTTTCCCAACTAACCCTTCATTTTAATTTAATGAGATCGTTATAGGCGGAATAGCGAAAATAAACAATACCGAATAATAAACCAAGTCTATGCGGAAGCTATCTATTACAATCCCCAAGAACTGAAAGTCACTGTACAAAGGATTCTAATTTAAACAACGTCTAAGTGTTGTGGAAAATAAAATAGAGCAATAAAACAATGTGTAAGAGATAAGGAGACATGTCACAACCCAATTAAGGACTGTGACTGGCGCTAAGGGATAGAATCCCAAAGCAAGCCTTATCATAATTTTACAGAAAATCGGACACAGTTTCTCCTATTTTTGGGTTTATCCAAAAATTCACCTATCTCAAAAATCAACAAGCAAGAACTAATATCACTAAAACAGGCCATAAACACCCTCAATCACCCATTTTCAACATCAAAATTCTAAAATCATCTCCAAGATACAAGAATAACATGTAGTGCTAGTCACCAGTCTGTAATAATGAAAGAATACTCATGACACTAATGAAATGACTATGGAGCGACTCTAAGAGTTCAAAAGAAGAGACCATAACAAATAAGTAAACTTCTTGCCCACGCAAAGCAATGCAGGGCTCACCATAAATTGTCAACTCGTACAATCTAGTTAATTATATCCTCACCAACGTCACCTGTGGTCTCTGAAAAAAATAGTGGGACTGACTCGCTAGCTCAGTGAATAATAACACTTAACCATAATTATTTTTATTGGGGACAAGTCAGAAAATATGCTATTAGGATAACTAGAAAAATCATGAAATAAATGACCTTTTAGAAATAATAACCATGATCATTTTATTTATTTCATGTAAGTAGAAATCAACTATAATTTCGTAATAAACTCAGTAAACAGTGCCATATCAAATCTAATATTTGAGAGGTTTCCAATAATGAATGATTTAATCATTGTGGCTCCCTACATTGAGAGATAACCAATATCTATGAACCATTTGTAAAGAAATTAAATATTTCGATAGGTCCCTGTTCGAGAGAAATCAGTAACTACATGCTAGTTTTACCTTCCCACCAGCGAGAGCTATAATGGTAATTTATAAATACAAGGTGTACCAGGTTCAACGAACCCGTAGTTAGCTACGGAATCTATCAAGGTCTACTCCCAAACTATCTTACCTTTAAATAGTATTTATTTGAAATAAATATTTTCAAAACGATAAATGGCACATTGTTTCTTTTCAAATCATATCATATGTCAACTTTAACAAAGCACATGTCAAGATAATTAATTCTCAAGTAAGCATAAAATCTCTCAAGTAACCGAAAATATATGCAATAATAGTAAAAATTCTCAATTAGCTATTTTGGCATCATATCAAGTAAAAGACTTGTCCCACATAAAATTTCAAAGCATTCGGTAATACGTTACTTGTAAAGTTATTATAAATCATGCAGATTGTGAAAATAAATTATTATAAGATCACTACTCATTGTACTCCTGTCGAAGTATCAAACTCATCGCCTCGAGCAAATCGTATTACTCTCTTGGATCAATCTATAAACATTTCATATCAATCTCGTATTAGTTTCATCGTTAGGCTAAGTCATAACTAATTAAAAATACTCAACCCTCGAAATTTCATGTTTAACTATCGATGCCGAATTATATTTACTCATGCCATGAGAAATTTAACTGTGAAAAGATCTACTAATTTCAGATGATTCATGTACTTTATTCGTCCAATTTCTACCCAATTTCTCTAAATTTATGATTAAAACAAACTAAAATAACTTTCCTGTTCATTCTACTTTTCTTTGGTGTATGCCGAAATATAAGAGTTTACTCTCCAATCTTCTTATGTACTCTCAGTTAATGAGAATTTAATAGATTTCTCTATTTTTTCTAACCCTTGATTCTTCAACCCTCAACCCTAATTCAATAGTCATGGGTTATATGAATCAAATCTATAAACTAAGTTGAGAAATTTACTTTATTCTTCTCCNAGGATGACGAAGAAGGTGGAGAATGGTAAGTTCTAGAAATTCCTTTGTCATGGGTTATATGAATCAAATCTATAAACTAAGTTGAGAAATTTACTTTATTCTTCTCCTTCTCTCCTAAATTATTTATTAAAGTCTTGAATTTTCTTCACTTCATGTTCCTTTGCTAGAAAAATAATGTTCCTTACATTTTTTTTCTTTTTTCGGCAGAAGCTTTTAGCTTCAATGCCTTTTTTTTCTGTTTCCAGAAATGGTTGGTTGAATGCCAAACTCCACTTCCCTTGGATGTTTTACTTGTTTTGCCCTTATTTACATAGATAATGGGCTAAGGCCCACTTGTAGCTATTTTTTTAAAGTCTAAATATCTCTTTTTTTGGGTATTACATTCTCCCCATCTTATGAAATTTGGTCCCTTAATTTAACACAAGTACATACTTGTATCCTAAAATAAGTGAGGGTACTTGACTCGCATATCATTTTTCAACTCCCAAGTAGCTTTTTCAACTGTATAATTTCTCCTCAATACTTTCACATATATAATTTCTTTTGACCGAAAGTCTGTAAACAATAGCCATTAGCTTTGCCTCATATGTCAAGTTCTCATCAAGCTATATGGTATGTGCTTCAAGCATAAGAGAGGAGTCTGATATGCATTTTCTTAGCATAGAGACATGGAACACTGGATGGATAAAAGACATCTCATAAGGAAGTGTCAAACGATAGGCCACTTCTCCTGCTCGGTCAAGTATTTCATGTAGCCTTATAAATCTCGGGTTCAATTTTCTCTTTTTCAGAATCAGATCACACCTTTCATAGGGGAGACTCATAGGAAAACATTGTCCCTAACTGTGAATGCTAAATCCCTCATTCTCTTACCCGCATAAGATTTTTGCCTACTTTGAGATGTGAGTAACCTCTGTCTAATTAGCTGGACCTTTTCAATAGCTTCTTGCACCAAGTCTAGTCCCAATACATTTGCTTCAACAACTTCAAACCATCTGATAGGAGAACGACATCGCCTACCATACAAGGCTTCATATGGGGCCATATGAATACTTGATTGGAAGTTGTTGTTGTATGCAAATTCAGCTAAGGGTAGATAAGAATCCCAACTACCTCCAAAATTAAGAATACAAGCTCTCAACATGTCCTTCAAGATTTGTATAGTATGTTCAGACTGCCCGTCTATTTGTGGATGAAATGAAGTACTAAGATCTACTCGTGTACCTAATGCTTCTTGGAAGGATTTCCAAAAGCATGAAGTGAATTGTGATCCTCTTTCAGAGATAATGGATATTGGAACTCTGTGGAGTTGAATAATTTCATTCATATTTGTGCATATCTCACTCCATCATATGTAGTCTTCATTGGCAGAAAGTATGTTGATTTTGTTAGTCAATTTACAATTACCCATACAAAGTTATAACCTTTAAGAGTTCCTGGTATCCTAATTACAAAATCCAAGTAACTTTTTCCCATTTCCACTCTAGAATTTTGATCTGTTGTGTAGTTTTGCGGGTTGCTGATGGTCAACTTTAACCTGTTGACAAGTCAAGCAATTTGAAACAAAGTTCGCAACATCTTTCTTCATACCTTCCCACCAGTACAATTGCTTTAGTTCATGATACATCTTAGTGGAACCAGGGTGTATAGTGTATCTAGAGTTGTGAGCTTCCTCAAGAATAACTCGCATCAACCCATCTACATCTACTACACATAACCGATTACCTAATCGAAGAATATCATCACATTCAACAATCATCTTTTTATTTTTACCAGTTAGGACCTCATCTCTGTACTTGCACAATTTCTCATCCTGATATTGAGTGGGCTTTATGTGCTCTAGTTATGAAGATTTTGCTTGCACATAAGCCAACAATATCTCTGAATTTTTCACCCAAAATATGACACATGTGCCTTTAAGTTTATGCATCTCCTTCGCCAATAGTCTCTTTTCAGGAGCTATATGTGTCAAACTGCCCATGATACAAAATAGCACAATCATAATCCATGAGCAGTTCCATCCACCAATGCTGCCAAAGATTCAGATTTCTCTGCTGGAAAATGTACTTCAAGCTCTTATGGTCCAATCTCACAAGTTATGCCATATAGACAATGCCTCTAAATCTTAAGAGTAAATACCATTGCAGTCATCTCTAAATTATGTATAGGATAGTTTTGCTCATGCTTCTTCAACTGTCTCGAAGCATAGTCTACAACACGACCACCTTGTTAAGAACACATCCTAATCCCACTCTCAAAGTATCACAGAATACCATGAATCCTTCAGAACCTGATGGCAAGGCTAATACCGGTGCAACTGTCAAACATGTTTTGAGTTTCTGAAAACTCTGCTCACATTTCTCTGTCCACTAAAATTTCACATTTTTTGTGTTAACTTGGCCAATGGGGCTGCTATTATAGAGAAATCCTACACAAAACGCTTGTAGTAACTTGCCAAGCCTAAAAAGATATGAATCTCTATAGGTGAAGTAGGTCTAGGCCATTTCTGTACAGCTTCTGTCTTTTTAGAATCCACCATAATTCCATCCTTGGATATAATATGCCCCAAATGCTACTGAGTCTATCCAAAATTCGCACTTTGAGAACTTAGCATAAAGCTTATGTTCTTGCAATGTCTGCAACATAGTCCTCAGGTGATTCTCATGTTCTTCCTGGCTACGAGAATATATCAGGATGTCATCAATAAACACTATCACAAACTTTTCTAGGAACGTCTTGAACACCCTATTCATCAAGTCCATGAATGTAGCCGGAGCATTTGTCAGTCCGAAATGCATCATAAGGAACTCGTAGTGCCCGTACCTAGTTCTGAATGCTATCTTAGAAATATCTTCGTCCCTAATCCTAAGCTGATGATAACCAGACCGAAGATCAATCTTTGAAAAGTGGACAGCTCCCCGCAACTGATTAAATAGGTCTTTTATATGAGGTAAAGGATACTTATTACGTATTTTTACCTTGTTTAGCTGCCCGTCTTTCTTCTTTATGAACAGTACTGGTGCACCCCATGGTGATACACTCGGTCTAATAAATCTCTTATCTAGCAAGTCCTGCGACTATTGTTTTAGCTCCCTCAACTCTGCCGGTGGCATATGATATGGAGGTATAGATATTGGTTGCGTCTCCGGTGTTAAATCAATACCAAAGTCTATCTCTTGTACCGCCGGTAACCCTGGCAAATCTTTAGGAAATACATCCAAAAATTCTTTCACCACTGGTACCTTCTCTAAGCTATATGTTTCCTCTCTAATGTCCCTTACCATAGCTAAGAGACTAATGCAACCTTTCTTCAATAATCGTTGGGCCTTCATAAGGGATATTACCTTTTTAACCTTTGGAACTTGACCCCTTTTTAATATAAAAGTAGGCTCATTGGGTATCTCAAACTTGACTATTTTTTCATGTCAGTCGACTGTAGCATAGCAAGGAGATAACCAATCCATGCACATCAACACATCAAAGTCAATCATATCAAGTACCATCAGGTCAATTAGAGTATTTCTACCCTCTACTCGAATGTGACATTCACGATACACACATTCAACTAACAGAGAATCTCCCATAGGAGTAGCAACAACAAAAGGGTAATTTAATATCTCGAGCTATCTACCGAACCTCAAAGTAAAGTACAAGGACACATAGGAGTGCATAGATATTGGATCAATCAAAGTAAATGCATTAACTGAACAAACTGAAAGAAGACCTGTAACCACTACATTTGAGGTCTGAACATCTTATCTAGTAAGTGCAAAAACTCTCGTCTGGCCTCTACCAGCATTCTCCTGTACTTGATTCCCAGTAGCACGATCTTCAAAACCTCGACCTCTATTTCCTGTACCTGAAGTATTACTAGTAGCCTGAGCAGGTGCAGCTAACTGAACAGAAGCCTGATTAGAATTCTTTAAAGGTTGAGGGCAGTCCCTCGGGTGATGTCCCAACTAGCCACAACGAAAGCACCCTCCAGTCAACACACGACATTGGCCCAAATATGCCACCACAGGTCTGCCAGGCTGGAGTAGTGGAATACAGTTGCCTAGAACTATGATGTTCAACTGATGATAACAATCCCTTTTTACCCTGTCTATGATGTGGTATGTATATGGACTGTGATACCAAATCTCTCCCTGGTTGTGTACCCTGTTGTTGCTGACCTTAATCTCCTGCTCTGCGATTTGCACTAAAACCGCCACTGAAATATCTCCCTGTCTTGGCCTTCTTATGTACATCATTGGCTGCATGTTCCTCATGTATTTTGTTTTCTATCTTTCTAGCAAGGTCAACTGCATCTGAGTAGGTCAAACTCTTCATCTATGGAGCTACTACATTGTATAGACGACCAACCAACCCATTAACATACCTCTGAATCCAAACTACTTCATCAGCCACTAAGCAAGGAGCATATCTAGCCAGCTTATAGAATTTGGTGTTATATGTTGACACATCCATATCTGGAGTCTGGACCAATCACTCGAACTGTCTAGCGTATTTCTGCCTCATCCTTGTCATGACCCGTTTTGAAACTCATGTTCAAAAACATCCCGTAACTTGACAATTTTTCGTGAAAGACATAGAGTGGCCACCTAATTATTATGGAAATTAGGAAACTGATTTAAAAAAGGGTAATTTTAAGAAAACCTTTTAACTTAAAATCAAAGTTTGGGTAAAGGTTCCAGTTATCTCGAGGAAGGTGTCAGACACCTCGAGAAATTCGCAAATGCAGTTCACCGATGAATTTTTAAAATAATTTATGACTAAAATAGTATAACTTATTTATTTTCGAAAATTGACTTTTCACAAATAAAATGTATTAACATACTCAATTATTTATTAATTCAATTTATGAATTAACTCATAATCTCGGCTCATTGTGAGAAAATTAATTTTCAAAAATATGCACGATTTATTAAGATTTTGAATTATATACATAATTCAACTTCTCAATTCGTTAATAAAACTGCTTGTTTTGTAACTCAAAAGATCTTTCCTTTGAGTTAATTAGCAACAAGTGCTTTTTAAAAAAAATATTTAATAAAATCCTTATCCTTGATGCCTTTACCGTGATTAAAAAAAAAACCTTTCTATATCATGAATTTTCCAAACACAAGCTTCGATTTAGGAGCAAAGACTTATTTGAATCATGTCTCAAATCTTAAAGAAAGTGTTCATATTAGGTTTTGAAAGTAAAAAAAAATGTAGCTTGGACAAAACAAAGAAATTCATATGCTACTTTTCCCGAAAAATCATTCCAAATTGTTCAAAAGGAGCTCAATTATTTCTGCTTGAGGAAAATATTTGAAGGTTTAAATCATTAATTTTGACGCGGCAAACGCCGACAAAAATTACATACTCGGGGATTCATCTAGTAAAACGAGCAAATCCAAAATGTTAGTATGCACAAAAATATAACAAATAAATAAAGTAATGAAGTAAAGGGAATGCAAAAAAGCCTTTAGCTTGGAAAAGTTCAGCTGCTGCTGCTGTTGTATGGTTGATGCCTATTCTCGTTCCTTCTGTTTTGCCAATAGGCCTTGACTCGCGAAAATAAAATTAAGCTGGAGAGATAAATGTGTTTAAACTTATTATCAAACAAACCAAAACATAGAATTAAATGTTAATTCTCAGAGCAAGATCAGACTTAAACCGTTTTAGAATTGATTTAACTAATCACAATATGATTATTTGTCTACTGCATTATGATATTTTGAGAACATAGTATCATATACACAATTAGGGCAGATAAAATTATCCTTATTATTATTATCATTATCTTATATAACACTTGACCTTGGCAGGTTGATCAATTCTAAAAAAAACTGATTAGAGTAAAGAGAAGAGGAAAAATGTTATTTGAGCTTAAAATTATTTTCCTCTTAAGTTGAAGTAAGTGTGGAAAAATAATTGTCTTTAGAGAAACTTTAAACATTTGGAGCAAAGCACAATTTGTTTCGAGAGAGCGAGAAGATAAATAAAGAGGAGATGTATGTTTCAAATCTAAGGGAGTGGCAGTAAGTGAGTCCCGTTGGAGACTCCTTGCAACTCCAATATTCATCCGAACAGAGAACAACAAAATGGAAACAATGAGAGTAGAGAAGAGAATCCGATACAAATAGATGGATTAAGAAAATCAACTAATTTAAATTTAATACGGTAAACTGAGGAAATCAAGCCATATCAAAAGTGTGAGAAATTCCAATATGTTGTCACTAAAAGACAGGAAAAATTTTAAAATGGCAGCACCACACAATATGAAAGAAGCATTTTTAGCTCTTGGTTAAAAAATCATGCTCTCTGTAAATTACTTGACAATCTAAGACAACGCACATATGCTTTACACTTCTTTGATGTCATTCAAATCAACAAACATGAGATAACCATATCTAGGAACAAGATTTATGAACTAAGACACATGGAGAGCCTACTAGTTCATTCCCAGATACCAAAGCATGTGGTTCTCAATAAATTATTTTAAGTATTACAAAACCTCATGTCCAAAATAAGAGCAAAATAAAGAGATAAAAATATCATTCTTGTAAAATAAGTTCCTTATCTGTTAAGCATTGTGTCACAAAAGATTAAGAGGGAGCTCATTGCTTTAATTAACAACCAATTCAAGTAACCTCCTAAATCATGGTATGTAGGATAAAACAAAAAGAATTTAGCACGGCTTCATTACATTACATGGCTGAAAAGTAACATTTTAAATCATGATTTTTTTATCACATGAATAGCAACTAAATAGAGTAATTTCTACAAGCAAATAAACACATGATTTCTAATACATCCACGGTTACTGAAGATATTTAAACTCCTAATTTCTAAAGAAGCTATGAACACAGAATAACGAATTCGAACTAAATGACACCTAAAATCGATATGAAGCATTCTGAATATCTTAAAGAAATGAACATGAAACAAATTTCTGAACATGAAACAAATTTCTTTTTATCATAATATGTACAGAGTCATGACTTTGAATCAATTAATCAACCCAAAAAAACAAAACTTATATTATTATCTTTCATGATTTTTAACATAGAGCTAGCATATTTTAGCATGAGCTCGAGCAAGTAATTTCAGAATCTAAAAAAAATAAAGTAAGAAGTATTACTGACCTGCTATGGAGCAGTAAACTAGGGCAATGCGAATAGTTGTCGAGTCGAGGTGATACTTTCGAACTTTCACCAATGATTATGAGTCTCTCCCCTCTGTGCTCGTGTGTGTGTTCCAGTGAGTTTCCCCTGGTTTACTGCCTTTTGTTTCGGATGATTTCCGATCAATTTCTCCCACATTGCCATCTTCTATATTTATAGGAGAGATTGGGGTTTCAAGAAATTAAAAACTTAGAACTTTGAGGTTTCAAATATTATTGCTCCAATCCTTGATGGGACAGTGGTGTGAGGTAGAGATGAAGAAAAAAATGTTGACAAAATTTGAAAAAAGGGGAAAGGAGCAAATCTTCTCCTTCTTCACAAGTTATCTGTGAAGAAGGTAAGAGTGGGTGCGATTTCTTCGGCGGATTTCACGGGTTGAGGGGATGGGTCTAGGAATGATCTCTAAGAGAGAAATATGATGGGGTTTTGATTTGGGACATTCTTTAGGGATTAGGGGAATTAGGAGACAAGTTAGCTGAGTTTTGTTAAGAGAAAATTTTAGAAATGAAAACAATTTAAAAGAAAATAGGATTAAGTAGTAACATTTATTTAAATATTATTTTATATTTATCGTTGGTAAAACGTATCAAAATACAAATATAAAATCTGGTTAGCTGAGTAATTTTAGGGATTATGTTTCATATAAATAATCACTTATTCTTTTTTATTCAACTGATAATTTTTGCGTTCCTTAAATAAAAGAATTATAATAACGGATAAAATATTTATTTACCATAGTAACTTGTAAAATAAAAACAGGAAAAAGCTATGAAAATATTTTATTTCCCGTTACATAATCATAAATCAGAATAAAAAAAAAAATAAATGAATAGTTTGTATCATAAAATACAGACAAAATACTTATACATGTATTTATGTATATCTGTATATGTAAAATTCTAAAAAATTACATAAAG
>JACEIK010002820.1:100611-147758 GCA_018107945.1 Datura stramonium | reverse complement strand
CAAGAACATAGGAATGTAGGGAGCAAGTTCTTATCTTTAGATATGATTCACGGTTAGGATAGAAAATATACCTAATTTGCCTTGCTTGGTTGCTAAAACGGGATGAGAGAAAGACACCGACTTAGAATTATCACTCCACCACTCATAGAAGTAGTTGTGAAGCTAAGTTGGATCAAATGATTAGAGGTATGAAAGTCCCTAATTAAGAGCATAAACCCCGTAAACCACATCCATGTAGTTGAATTGCCCACGAACTAGGTTATCACATCCCCGCTCAACGATATAGTTGTGAGGCTAGTTTGTCGTGTTTAGAGGCTCGAGAGACCATAAACATCGCATTTTCAACTATGTTAGACAACAATTGATAATATCATACTTGAACCATTACAAAATGTAGCGATGCATGATTAGTCGGCCTTAACTGTTGTTGCTTCTTATATTTTTTTTAGATTATTTTGTGACCATCCTGAAATTTAATTATAATCTACCGAAAACTTATATAATCAACACTTGTGAAGGTTAATCTCACATTTGAACTTCATAATTTGCTGAATTGGTTCAGTCCCTGTGGGTTCGACATCCGGCTCTTAAAAAGGGCCACTGTATTACTTGTACGACCGCGCACGCTTGCGTGTGCGATGGAGCATGAACAAGTTTTTGGCGCCGTTGCCGGGGACTAGTGAAATTGGTGAATTTCTTGTTTTGTGTGAGTGTCTAATTTTCTAAGTGTTGAAAAAAAAATTCTTTATTAGTTTTAGATTTATTTTATTTTTTTTAGTCTGATACCCTTCTTAACATGACATCATGGAACACAAATGGGTTGAATGGTGGATACTCATATTTTGGTGAGTGCTGTCTAAATTGTGGAGGACTCCACTTATGGAAACACTGTCACACTTGCAGTATATGTGGTGGTCAAGATGGTCATTAGGATGGTTGTCCAAATGCATATTCCCCTTCCCCAAGCCCCTACTATGATCCTTCTGTTGTTTTGATGAGTACAAGAATGATGAAAAGGAGTACTTGGAACACCAAGCTTAGATAGAAAACATGTTAAAACAGGTCCTTGAGCAGACAGAAGCAATGAGGGAGAAAATGGAAGTATTGAGAGTTTAGACCAAGGAAAATGGAGAGGCCTTAGAAATGATAAGCACCAAGTTCACGAAGATGATGGCTGAGGCTGAAGCTTGCTTTGATTTGCAAGTGACTGTCTTATGCAATACTCAAGAGGGACTAAAAGGAGAAGAAAAGGTCATGAAAGGAGAGACAGAGTTCCAACCATTTGACATTCATGTGGAGTTAGATGTTGATGTGGAGAAGGTGTACACAAGTAAGGAGGTCAAGCACAATGTCGTTTCAGATTTGAGGTGTATTGTACCCCACTTAAAGCATTTCTCGACATTAAGTTTGGTTGACAACCTAGAAATAGAGTCTTCCAAGCTTGTAGAGAAAGGTCTAGAGGGGGAACAAGCCCCGTATAATCTGAAATTTGCTTATTCCGAGAGACAAAATGACTTCACTTACGTAAGGGCCAATAAATGCCAGAGGAGAAATCTACTGCTTGGTCCTTTCATTTTTTCACCACCACCCCTGAAGCATAAGAGGAAACTGTAGAAGAAATTAGGGATGAGATTCATATCCTCAAAGTGGAGGGAAAAGTGGTGAAACTTGATACGTCGTGCCACGACGTAAAATTAGGCGCTGCTTGGGAGGCAACCCAAGGGTACCACATGTACAATTTTAATTTTTTTCATTTGTGTTGATTTTATTTATTTTTATCTTGTTGTTGTATTTGGTGGAGATTTAAGCACAGATGGAGGGGAAGTCTGAGTACCCTTGGAGGAGAAAGCTGAGGAGCATGAAAGAGGGGAAAGTGTGGGGTCGAGAGTACCCACTTGTTCAAATGAAGAAAAACATGCTGTTAGCTCGGCCTCAGAGGCCTCAGGAGTATTTCTCACCCTTTTGAATTTTTTAATTGATGCTGGACATAGCATAATTCAAGTGTAGGGTGAGGAAATTTCAAAATTTTGTGCTTAATGATTGAGTGAATTTTAGTGTTTGATAGGTATTGGTTAAATTTTTTGAGTTAAGTGTGATACACCCACCTGTTGATTTTTCTTTTCGGTTCTTTTCCGATGTGCACTTTGAACCGAAGAATAAAGATTTTCTTTTTCTATACATAGTTGTTTTTAGTCATAGTTAGGGACTATGCCCAAAGATGGATGGATGAAGACCGCTCTGAGGGAAAATTAGTCAATAAGTTTTGGTTTTTGAACCAGAGCTAATTGATGGTTGGATGTTCTTGTTATGTGTTATACATGATTGTGAGATGAAAGTGTGGCCGCAAGAAGCATGTAAGAAGTTGTATAACTCTCTGTTTGAGACACCATCTCTTGAATGTGACTCAACAAGCTTAACTTCTAATTTGGAATTCTTTGTGATTAGCTGAGTAAGAGTCTCGATGAATTTGTCTTGAATTGAGCATGTGTCAGAGTGTAAGATTTTTGAATATTCCATGCTATCGTATAGTGTCTAGAACTTTCCTGGTGTGTATACAAAATGAAATGAGGGATGTCGATTGTAGGAGATGATGTAGGCATTTCTTCGAATAAGCCTAATTTTATCCCTTGCTTCACCTACCTTGAAAGTCTCGATCCTAGTTAGCCCCATTGAGCCTTAAGCCTATTCTCTTTGATGGATACAACATAAGCTTAATCCTTTCTTTCATTATCCTTAAATTCATCCAAACTCCTAAGCGCTTAAGTGGAAAAAAAATCCAAAAGAATAGGGGAGTAAGAATTGCGAAAAAGAAGGAAAAATACTCGTTGTGGGATTTGAGGAAAGGGATTAGAGGTGCACGTGTTTGAAAATGCTTGAGTATTATAGGGAGTAAGAGAACAAATAAATGAAAAAGTTGTTTAAGTACTTACTATAAGCTAAGTGTGTGCTTAAAGAAATGGGAAAACAAAAGAGGAAATTTAAGATTGAAAAAGGAAGAGGGAGAAGTAAGAGAAGAGATGCCCGTAATAAATGTATGATGTATTAAAAGAGTTTAGGGAAGATAGCCACTATTACCGGATAGAATAGTACCTACTCCTTCCTTAGCTTACATTACAAATCAGCAAGTCCTACTTGGATCCTACGTTCAAACATTCTTTAAATAAGTTGAGTAAAACACTAAGAGCAAGCTATGGGTCAATACACGGGCATCCGACTCTTGTGAGAGTGAGATTAATTTTTATTTATATACCCATACACGGTATGATTTGCAAATTGTGAGTAAAATGTAAATCTCTTGTTGTGAGGGCACATGTTTAATGAAGGATACAATTCATGTCGAATTTCTTGATCGCTAATTTGCATGAGGTTGTTTGAGATTAAGCCGCATTCTTGAGGTTAGGAAGTCTTAACATAGTTATATTTTAGTTTAATGGTTAAATCTTGCATGCTCTATTTTAACTTGCTATCTAAAACAATCGTTGTAGCCGTAGCTTGAATTGTCTTGCTCAATTAGATATGTGTGAGTCTTCATGTGCATGAATATAAAAGGGCTAGTTTTCGAGGACTAACAAAGCTTTAAGTGTGTGGTAGTGATCTTGGGCATAATTGCTTGCCCAAGTGCTATTTTATAACTTGATTTAGTCATGTTTGTCTAATATACACTTACTTTCTCAAGTGTGATTTTTATGTAAATATTGGGTATGCACTAACAAACAAGAGATTAATCTATTTTGTAGGTGTAAAATGCAGTATTTGCTGGCTAAATAATGATGGGTGAAGTGAAGGAATAGATTTGGAAACAAATTGTAAAAGTCGTCAAGGAAGCATCCCATGGAAAGGGTTTCTGCCGCTGCCAGTAAACAGGCCACGCCAATGCCAGAACTGAGAGAAGTGTAGCAACCTGTGGCGCCCGGAGCGCCACAATGCGCCACGCGCCGGGCACTGCAGCCAAGGCCGGCGTGTCACGCATGCCATCACTCAAGGCAGTAAGCCGTGCCACGTTGGCCATCGCGCCAAGCTCCTAGCTAAGCACCCTTCAATTACAAATTCCAGTGAGCTTTCACGTTACCTCCTTGTCACGGAAATTTGACGCGTTCACCTCCGTGTTAATGCAAGCCATTCCATGACCGGCTGCACCACCCCTATTTACTATAAATTAAACCCTTAGCTTTTAAAATTATTTTGTCATGAAATATTTCGAAATCGTAGAGAAGTGAAGGGAGAAGTGAAGCACTCACCTAGAGTTCACCAATTTTACATTCTCTTTACCTATCTTTGCAAGTACACTAGTCTAAACATGCTTTGAGTTATTGTATGAACATGAGTGGCCAAAACCCTTCCTCTAGGTTGAGGCTCTAGGCTGAGGCCACGTGATATGATTGTAATTGCATGAATTCACTTTGGTTTAAGTTGTTAATTGTTGTTTGTCTACATTTTTCTATTATTATTTTTTTAATGCTTGATCACCATGAAAACAAATGCGTTACGCTTAGGTAAAAGCTTGATAGAGTAACCCTAGGCAAGAACATAGAAATGTAGGGAGCAAGTTCTTATCTTTAGATATGATTCGCGGTTAGGATAGAAAATATACCTAATTTGCCTTGCTTGGTTACTAAAACGGGATGAGAGCAAGACACCGACTTAGAATTATCACTCCACCACTCACAGAAGTAGTTGCTGTTGGACTGTGTTTTGCATTTGGGAGGTGGAAAGTCCTAATTAAGAGCATAAACCCGTAAAACCACATCCATGTAGTTGAATTGCCTAAGCAACCAGGTTATTATCACATCCCCGCCAACGATGTAATTGTGAGACAGTTTGTCGTGTTTAGAGGCCTGCAGACCATGAACATCACATTTTCAACTATGCAGACAACAATTGATAATATCATACTGAAACTATTAAAATGTATGCTAACATTTAGTCGCCTTAGCTCTAGTTTCTATATTTTTCATATTATTTTGTGACCACCCCGAAATTTAATTATATTTACCGAAACTTCTATAATCAACACTTGAGAAGGTTAATCTCACATTTGAACTTCATAATTTTCTAATTGGCTCAGTCCCTTATGGGTTCGACATCCAACTAAAAAGGCCACCAGACATTGCACACCACACTTGCGTGTGCGCTGAGCGTGAACACCGCGCCGTGCCCTTCCACCACCAAAATTATATATAAGTCCCTTAATGATTGATTAAGTCAATTTCTAATATTTCTATGTAGAAGAGACTAAGCATTAATTTCTTTTGCTTTTTTGCCGATTTATGCCGTTAAACTCATCCAAACGCATATTTCTTTCTTGGATAATAAGTTCTAGATCTATGGGAAATGTCCTCGGAGTTATTTGAAATTTGCTCGGATGGTTTTAACTCACCGATTAAAAGTTGTAGAAATCACTTCTAATTGAGCCCTAAGCGGCTACAAGTGATAGATAAGCATTTCTACCTTCTAAACTCGAATTTGTGAGTTCTCGACCGAATTGAATGAAGTTCGCTATAGTTAGTACTATTGAAAGATATCGTTATTTGCTGAGTCTTAGTATTAAAAATAGCCTCATTCTCTAACAATAGGGCAGCAATTTGGTGGGATTATCTACATGTTGGAACTTTTTTGGGTGAATGAAAATCGTCATTCTGTATTCTAGTTAAATCCACTCCTCGCAGTTATCTTGTCGATAGTAACATGACTCATGTCCTGTAAGCAAGTCAAGCATGTATATTTTGATTAGCTACTACGATAGTTTTGAGATTAGAAGCTTACTGATTTCGGTTGGGATTGACCCCACCTAATATAGCTTTCCGCCGACAACCTTAGGGTTACTAGCTGTGTCATCACCTATGGGGGCTATAGACGCTTCAGAGCTATATGATGTTTGATAGACTATATTCAGGCCCATAAGGCCATATTACAGTCCATCCACAATGAACTTTTATGCTGTATCGACATCACCGACCCTCCGTCGAGCCATTGTGCGCCACGGAGCCTGCAGGGTCAGCACAACTATAGAGCCCAAAGGCTTAGCTGCGTACGCAGTAGGCCAGGTAGGTTGGCTATATAGTTACCTGTTGAATTAGATTGACCATACTAGGGGTATATAGATTAAATTGTACCTGCTCTACCTATGGGGGCATATGTAGGTTTTTCTATGCCGATTGTACCAGGCTTATGGAGGCCGGGTACGGTTCTTGTTTGTGTGTTCTTACTTATTAACTATACTGTGTGTTTTGAGGCTATTTAGGTTATAATTTATCCTTGTTATTGATTACTTTCAGCTTCTTTTATCAATTTATTCGCCGCTCATTACCGCCTTACATATTCGGTACATATTGTAGTGACGCCTAACTATGAGGCGCCGCATACTTTCCCCGCAGTATGGATAAAGCGTGGTCTGCACCTTTCTTAGCTACAAGCTAGGTTAGCAGTTCGCCGGCCTTTCTCTCGAGCTGATAGTTAGAAAGGTTTTCTTTTGTTGTACAACTTTAGGTAGGTCGGGGCCCCGTCCTGACCACTATTCTACTCCTAGAGGCTTTCTGACTACGCTTTTTTCGCCATTGGCTGTTGTTAGCCATGGGGCCTAGGTTAGCTAGTTATTTAGTATCTTGTCGGCTATAGTATGAATTTGACTACCTGTTTTTTTCTGCTAGGTAGATTAGGAGCAAACATGGTGGTCTTGTTGCCCCGCGTATAGACCCCTTTATTGTTATGGTTTCTGGTTAGCTATTTTCTTTTTATAGGTTTGTTGCGTGGCCTTGTAGGTCTAGGCCGTGTTTTTACAACCGATATATAACTGTTTGATTTCTGATTTGAGTTGCTGGTAGGCACCGTGAGGTGCATATGCCCATCCAGGTCACTGTGTCCTGTGTTGTTGAATTAGGTGCCGCTCATGTCTCCCTGCAGGGCGTGACAAACATGGTATCGTAGCAAAGGCTGATCTCTAGGTAGTCCGCAAGCCGTGTCTAGTAAAGTCTTTCTTATGGGTGTGTTGTGCACCATAATTATCGGCAGTGTGGCTATGAGGCATGATTGTGTGGTTACCCTTATTTCTTCTCCAATCGTGCTATAGAGCTATGTTGTATAGGTTGAGTCCCTGCTTACATTATTCGTTTATCTACGAGAAAATGTTCCTACTATGACAAAGCTACGACTGTCGGGAATAGGATACTACGATAGGAGAGGGTACTAGAAGAGCGCCACTATCGCAGCTGGCCCGACCTAAGGGCGACAGGGTCACCTCAATCTCCCGACACCCTGCCACGTTAGAGCCCCTGCAGCGTGCATACGTCGCTGCCACCCCACAACCCCATACCATTGGATTAGGAGGATAAGAGTGCGGTTTATATGCTGGGCTCGTATGATGGTCAATCGCCATCCAATGGCACTGAAGGCACAAGCAACTCACCGGGAGGACCGAACAGGGTCCGAGAATTTCTTGCCCTAAGTCTCCGGCACCACTAAGTGATAGACCGTGGAGAGGATCCTGTGACTTCTTGGTCAATTGCAAAGGATATTTAGGTGATGCATGCCGCACCCGCAGAGTCGGGGGCTTGAGTTGCGTATCAAGCACAGACATAGCGGTGTTGTGGTACGCGATTTAAGAGAGGTCTCGAGGCAGAGACGTACACCTTCCCGACTTGGTCCAATATTTTAGAGGCCTTCATAGATCACTATTTGGGCTCGAGAAATCTGATAGGCCCAGTTGGATAAATTCGTAGCTTGAATAGGGTACGATGAGCATTCTAGAACAAAATGAGGTTTGAATCTTTTGGCTAGATATATGCCGTAATTTGTGGATACCATGCCGCCTAGGGTACACCAGCGATTTCATGGGGCTTCTTCCAGAATATGTAGGAACTCGTGTTATAGCTACCTTATGGGAGGACATGGATGACGCGCATTCAAGCTTTTTCTCAAAATATTGAAGAGATTAGGCGGCATCAACATGAGATAGAAAGAGAAAATCAGTAGCAGCGCTGGAGGGTTAGACCCACTGATATGCAAACAGAATTTTAGGGCGGGCCTAGGCCATGGATAGGTAGGCCAACCAGACCTTCACCTCAAGCAATGTGAGAGCAAGAATCGATTGTCGGGACAGTCCCAACAGAGCTCATGGAAAGGCCATGTTCCAAGCAAGAGAGGAGATCAGATCAGAGCAGGTTTGGCTGTACCGTGTTGTAGCATTTGCGGTCGACAACACTTTGGGAGGCGCAGATAATGACTCTACTTCTTATTATACTTGTGGGAAAGAAAGCATCATATCATGAGGGATGTCCCGCTTAGAGATCGTGGTGACAGAGACCACAGAGTAGGTCCTCAATGCTACAGCCCCAAGACCTTCGGCAGGGCGTGCACTGCACTCCCCACCCGACAAAAGCATAGGTAGATTAAGGGAATCCAAGCCTAGCAAAGGGTCCGCATCGCACTTATGCCTTACTGTGTGGTAAAATGAGTCGAGTCATCAGCAGATATTGTGATAGGTATGCTGATGTTTGCTCACCTGATTTATGCTTTAATAGATCCAGTTCTACTTTGTGTTATTGTTACTCCAAGTTAGGGTGGCACGAAAGTTTGGTATAACACCGGAATTGCTTTAGCGACCATTCTCGATGTCTACACTCGTTGGTGAATCTATTATCTCTAAGAGAATCACTGTGGTTGTATAGTAAAGATTGTCGATCGCCGTACCTTAGCCGATCTAGTAGAGCTAGAAATGATTGACTTTGATGTAATTATTGTTATGGATTGGCTAGCACCATGTTATGCCAATGTGGAGGTTGACCAGGACCATCCGATTTTACTTTCCAGGGAGGTAGTGTGAGAATGGAAAGGTAATGCAGCTATGCCAAAGGTAGGTCTATCCTATCTTCTCTCATGGTGCTGATAGTAAGGGATATATTTATCATATTATTAGGGTTCGGTATATATGCGTGCAGAATCCCCAACTATTTATCCCATTCCCGTGGTTAGTGAATTGTTTCTAGACGAGCTTTTTGGTATTCCCCGCAGCTACGAGATCATTTCATCGACTTGCCAATGTGCACGCAACTCATATCCATCCCTCCATATCGAATGGCTCCTACCTATTGAAGAAATTGAAGGAACAGTTGAAAGATTTGTTGTTGGATAAGGCTTTATCGCTTCCAGTGCTTCGCCGCTGATGCCGCTCTGTTTGTGAGGAAGAAAGACAAGCCCCTATGAATGTGTGTATAGATTATCTTCAATTGAATAAAGTTACTATTAAGAATAAATATCCTCTTCCAAGGAAATATGATTTATTTGATCACAAGTAGGGGCCGAAATATCTTTCCAAAATTAACTTAAGGTTTGGGTATCATCAAGTGTGAGTTTGGGGAAAGATATTCCAAAAATAACTTTCAGACTAGGTCTGATCATTTTGAATTCTTGTCATGTCCTTCGGATTGATGTAGAATGCCCCAACAATGTTTATGGGTATGATGAATAACATCTTCAACCCATATTTAGATATGTTTGTGATAGTGCTTTATTGATGACATTCTCAGTATATTCTACTCGTGAGCCGAACACGTAGACCATATGCGAATCTGCATTCGTATCCTCGTGAGACTGCCAATTATATGTGAAGTTCTCAAAATGTGAGTTCTAGTCGAATTCTGTAGCTTTCTTAGACCATATTGTAATGTACGCGGCATCCAGGTTGACTTATAGAAAATTGAGGCAAGAATATATGGCCTGCATCAAGACTTCCACTCGAGGTTCGTAGTTTCTTGGGGTTAGCTGGGTATTATAGAAGGTTCGTGGAAGGATTCTCTACCTTATTAGCATCGTTGACCAGATTAACTCAGAAGGCAGCTAAATTCCATTGGATCTTAGCCAGAGAAGAGTTTCTAGGAGCTTAAAAATAAACTCGACATCTCGCACTTAAAGACTAGCCTTAACAAAGGTTAAGAGGGCTACGCTATATTATGATGCTTCAGGTTGGGTTAGGTATGTTTTGATGCAACATGCCGTTGTAATTACCTATGCTTTCATGGCAACTAAGGAAGCATGAAAAGAACTGCCCTACCCATGATTTAGAGTTAGCTGAAGTGGTCCATGCTGGAAAATATGGAGGAATTATTTGTATGGTGTTCATGTTAATATCTTCAATATCTTTACTTATCATAAAGCCTCCAAGATATCTTCATGCAAAAAGTTGAATTTGCGTATATGTGTTAGCTAGAGTTGCCGAAAGACCACAAATGTGAATATCTTATATCACCAAGGAAAGCTAGTATTGTAGCCATGCCCTTAGCCCTGCATCCATGAGCATCCTAGCGTATTGAGGCTAGAATGTTGAGAAATGGCTCGAGAACTACACCAGTTAGCCAATCTAGTCGTCCGGGTAGTGGATTCATAAGATAATGGGGTTGTAATTCAGAATATAGCAGTATCATCTCTAGTTGTAAAGGTAAAGGAGCGACAATACTGGGGACCTCATTCTAGTACAAATTAGATACAAGGTTTAGCAGTGAACTATTGGCCTCTTGAGTTAACGGGAGACGATGTCCTAAGGTTCAGTGGTCAACTCTCAGGTTCCGTATGTAAGGTGGCTTCGCTAGTAGATCATGGAAAAGGTACATTATTCTCGTTACTCTTCACCAAGCTCTTCGACAAAGATGTACCATGATATAAAAGAAATATATTGGTGGCCTGGATGAAGAAAGGTGTAGCTGAGTTTGTAGCACAGTGTCCTAATTACTATGGCAGGTAAAAGTTGAACATCAAAACTCAAGTGATCGACTCGTGGAGATAGTCGTACCTATGGCGAAATGGGAAGCTATAAATATGGATTTTGTTATAGGGTTACTCTTGCACTGTAGTGTAAATTCAACTCCATTTAGGTCATTGTCGACAGGTTGACGAAATCAGCCTATTTCTTGCCAGTCAGGACTACATTTTCAGCCGAAGATTATGCTGAGTTGTATATTAAGGAGATAGTCCGACTATACGTTGTCCCAACATCTATTATTTCTCGGCGTAGGGGCACAATTCACAACTAGATTTTGGAAGTTTATTTCAGAAGGGCTTGGGGACACAAGTTAATTCGAGTACAACTTTCCATCCCCAAACAGACGGTCAGGCAGAGCACACCATTCAGATGATCGAGGACATGCATACGAGCTTGTGTGCTAGACTTTGGAGGAGTTGGGACGCAGCATCTATGCCTTATTAAATTTGCATACAATAATGCTTATCATTCTACTATACATATGGATCCTTATGAGGCTTTATATGGGAGGAAATACAGGTCCCCCCATAGGATGGTTTGAAGTAGGGAATTAGGTTGATCGACCTGGATATGATACATCAATTAGAAGAAAAGGTGAAACTTATAGAGAGCGTTTGTTAACAGCCCAGAGTCATCGTAAATCTTAATGTTCAAAGATAGTGATAATATCCAAAATATATCCTTCATGCAAAGAATATACACGGCCGAAGTATCAAAACAAGTAACTTGATGAGTGTCGGGTCGAATCCCACAAGGACTAGTGAATGATAGTTACAAGTGGCCGCTTGAGAAATTGATGTTAGTTTGCACCATGTAGAGTTAAAGTAGAAACAAATAAATTGGGGGAATATAAATTTGTAGTGAATTGTACTTGGTAATTTAGTGGAATAATATAACAAAAACCAGAAAAGTTGTCAACAAGAGTGTGAAAGACTAGAGGTGGTGTAGATGATATGCCAACTAGATCGGGACATGATAGGTCATCTTATAAGTTCAACAAGTGTAAATAATCTTGGGAAGTGGTAATTATTACAACTTTTCAGCCTTATAACTACCTCTTACTAGAGTTTTGTCAAACTCTAGGCATGATTTGCTCTAATCCGATTAGATTTGGATTAGCAATTGCACTATTCCTAACTATTAGCCAATAATAAGGAATGAGACTATTTTAGCTATTTCTAGCCCAATTTCACAATCTATCATCCATACCCACTGTTATATTCTCTTTCAATACTTAATTATTCTTTTACAAGCAATAATCAAGCAAGAACAAATAGACCCATATCATAATCAATGGATCATCTCGGTAGATTGGAAGAGAATCTAATGCATTTAAACTTATTTAAACAATATGAAGATGACTTAGCAATACTCACTCTAATTAAGTATTCATCACCGCATACCTCTAGTTAATGATTTAGCTACTCATGATTAAGAAATTCAAAAGCACATTCATCAATAACTCATTGAATTTAATAGCACGAGTAACAAAATCAAATCTACAAAATAGTCTCCAACAATGGTATAACTTACTATTGAAAAGAAGCAATAGAGAGTAATTTTTTCAAGTTTACTACTAAAATCTTTCTATCTTTTTTAAGAGAATATTCTAAAGCTGAAAAGGGAAACAATGATGTGATATGCTTTGTTTCCTCAAAGGCACAATACTTTACCTGATATTTATATCCTAGAAACTAGGGAATCTTTTATCTCTTTTTCCGTGTTGGATAATTATACCCTTGAGCACCAATCTCGAATCACAGAGACAACCGTGATTCGCGGTCCCAATTATGAACCGGTGTCTTATCTCGATCCATCACTCAACTCAGCAGCATCGGATGTTCATCCGGCGTTTAGCCGATACCAATCCGTGAATCGCAGGATCTTTATGCTTCTTTCCAGAAAATTAGGTGTCTTTCGGCTAATGGACCGGTGAGCTTACTGGTAACTTCGCACTACTGATGGCATTTATCCTCGGGGGCAAAGGATAATCAGTCTTTTTGGCCGGGCGTTTTGCCGATTTTCAATGGTGGACCGCTGATTTGTTCTCACTTTCTTTCTTTTTGCTCCATTTGCTCTTTTCTGCCACATTTAGGCATCTGCACACAAAAAATACAAAAGGGCATAAAACCCATATAATCAACTCAATAACTAAGCAATAACTCAAGCTTACATTCAATGAGTTGGTAAACCAACTCATCACTTAGACACTTGGAGTTTAATGTTAATGATTGGGTATTTCTGGGTTTCGCTCTATGAAGGGCATGATGAGAATTTGGCAAGAAGGCGTTAGCCCAAGGTTCATGCTCTGCACGAATCCTTCAGCATGATAGGCCGAGTGACATATGAGTTAGAACTTCCTTCAGGCTAGAATTCATTTATCCAGTTTTCCACGTGTCAATGCTACTAAAGTGTATAGGAGACCCATCCCGAGGTGTCCAGCTTGAGGATGTTCAGTATCAAGAGTTTTCTATGAAGAGACTCAGCTTCATACTAGATCGATTGTGTTCAGATTGATAACTAAAGATGTAGCCTCTATTAAAGTCCTATGGAGGAAACGTAAATATAGAGGAGATGACTTGGGAAGTTGAGGACGACATGAGGCCTAGATATCCTCACTTATTCCGTGCTTGGACCTGCATCGTAGTTGAGGCAAGATTATTGTTCAAGCTATTGTGTTGTTATTTATAATACGTATTGTATAGTTATTCGCTTTTATAATATGGAGCTATATTGTATCATTGCTTGTAGCGTACTGTGAGGCACCTATATTGGAATTTTATGTGTTTTAGGTTTTCGAATAGTCCATACTATAGAGAGACTCGTCGAAATTATTCTATAATAGTTAAAGGAGTTGAGTCTCTTAAGCTTAAGATTACATTCAAGGACGAATGCTTCATAAGGGGGATGATGTTACACCCCATGCTTGTCATTTAACCGACGCGTGCGTACATATATTGGGAGTTTTGGAGTATAACGCATGCAAAGAAAAAGCTAAAGGGATGAGTATACGAACACGGAAGAGAGGGCATGAGGTCGGGGCCGAGGCTGGGCGCACTGGCCGCGCCGTGCTGCCGCCTAACGCACCGTCGAGTGTGCCGCGCCCGCCACCACCACAATTATATATAAGTCCCTTAATGATTAATTAAGTCAATTTCTAAATATTTCCCTCTCGCATAGAAGAGAGAGTATTAATTTCTTTCCTTTTGGCGATTTATGTCACGGCACTTCCATCCAAATGCAATTTTTCTTGGATAACGAGTTCCAGGTCTATGAGGAACGCCCCGCGGAGTTATTTCTTGAAAATTTCGGAGTGCCGAAATCCCGTTGAGTAAATGTTATAGAAATCACTTCTAATTGAGTCCTAAGAGGCTATGATAGGTAAGCATTTCTACCTTCTAAACTCTCGGAATTTGTGAGTTCTAGGCCGAATTAATGAAGTTGGGCCATAGTTAATACTATTGAAAGATATCGTTATTTTCCGAGTCTTAGTATTAAAATAGCCTTATTCTCTCAATGTGAAGGATGCAATTGAGTGGAATTATCAATTGCAGGTTGGAACTATTTTGCGTGAATGAAAATCGACATCAAGGTATGCTAAGGCTAACCTCTTCGGCAAGTTATTATTGTCGTATAGTAATACGATCTATGTCCTTGTAAAAGTCAAAGCATGTATATTTTGGATTAACTGCTACAGATAGTTTGAGATAAGAGTTTACTATTTGGTTGGGATTGACCCCACCTCCTAATATAACCTTTCGTCGACCAACCTCAGGTTACTAGCCGTGTCAGCAGCCTACGGGCTAGTAGACCGCTCGAGGAGCTATATGATGTTTGACAGGACTATATTCAGGCCCATATGTTATATTATAGTCCATTCATGAATGGACTTCTTCATGTTGTATCGGCATGAGTGACCTCTTATCGAGCCTTATGTGCCCGTGGTAATCACAGAGCCCGAGGGTCAGACAGCTACATGAGCCCAAAGGCTCAACAGGCACTGCAGGCCGTAGGTTCACTATAGTTACCTGTTGAATCACATTGACCATACTAGGGGTATATAGATTAAATTGTACTTTCCAGGCCTATAGGGGGCATTGTAGCTTATGCTGATTGTACCTTCTAGGCTTATGGGGCCTGATTAGGTTCTTGTTTGTATTCTTACTTGTTAGCTATACTTTAGGTTGTGAGGCTATTTAGATTATAATTCTTATCCTTATTATTGATTACTTTCAATTCTTTTATCATCTCTATTCAGTCAGTTTCCTTACTGCCTTGCATATTCTGTACATATTGTAATCGACGTCTAACTATGGGGCGCATACTTTCCCGTGTGCGGATGGACGTGGTTCTAGACCTTCTTAGCTACCAGCCAAAGGTTAGTAGCTTTTTAGTCAATCCCTTTGCATGAGCGATAGTTAGAAAGGTTTGCTATTTTTATTGTACAACTTTTTGAGCAGGTCAGGCCCGCCCTAACTCACTATTCCACTCCTAGATGCTTAAGGAGTCAATTTTAGTTATTGGCTGTTGTTGGCCGTGTTGGACCTATGTATGTTAATTTGTGTGTTGGCCGTATGGGGCCTAGTTTAGCTTGTTTGTTAGAAGCCTTGTCCATATAGTATGAGTATGACTACCTATTTTCTTTCTGCTATGACTAGACAACATGGTGGTCTTATCATCTCGTATAGGATCCCTTTATTGTTATGTTTGCCGGGGTTAGCTGTTTTTTTTTTTTGGCTGTGTTTATGTGGCCTTGTCGGCCCGTGATGTGTTTACCGTCGAGATATAACTATTTGTTTTCTTGATTTTGAGTTGCTGGAAGGCACCAGAGGCATATGCCCAGCCAGGTTAGCCCAGGTCCAAGTGTGGCAGGGGGTGCCAGGGGCCATGCCCTAACGTGGGGCATGACAATTTGTTCCAAATTAACTATCCTCGCGTCATAACTCAAGTCATATAATGACCCATAAAAATCAAGGCTTTGTTGTACTCTTCCTAATATCTACTTCTCTAGATTCAAGAAAGTAAAGAATTTTGACAAGTCCTAACGTTGCACTTTGTTAAGAAACACTAAAGACGAAGAGAATACAATACAAGCATTAACATTGATTTTGAATCATTTTTATGTGAACCCTAGTTTGTTATTCAACATGGTTCCTACAATCCTATTTGTAAAGGTTTTTGCCTCTCGTGATTGTAAGAGAATTATAAGCATTCATGGACAAACACATAGTTTAGAACTTACAAAGATGATTAGAAGAAAACTCATTTAATTATTACAAAAATTAATGAAGAACAATTCAAGAACAATGGAAGAATAAAAGGAACAAATCTCCCAAAAGTTGCTCTCAATAATCCCAAAAGTCAAAAACCTCTCTCAAGAATCGTATTCCATTCTCCTCTCTTTTCAAAATAAACTAGAAAAAGCATTTATATAAATAATAGAAACTTTTCCTAAATTGATAGGAAAATTGCTTAAATTGCCCACTCCGCTTAACCGACCGACTACTGGGAATATTTCATGGGTGTTCTACATGATAGTTGTTGGGTCGACTAAGGCCGACTCTTACCTACAAGGCTGGAAAACGATGTGCGACCACTTAACATACCAGAGAATTCTGGGTGTTGTTAACCTCTGGAATATGCTTAGTCGGTCTCTATTGGTTCTCGCATATGCGATAATGTTACCGGTCCTTAGATGCTTCCCCTCGCTAATACAGCGCCAAACCGGTCATTAGACCGTCTAATCGTGCCCGTATCATCTAATCCCCGATTCGTGCTACTAACTCTTGTGAGCTGCTGAAGTCTAGATCTGGCAACAAGCATATAAGCCTATTAACTCAATAAATTGAGAACCGAGAAAGTTTCTTTGACTTCATACGTGAATCACACTTAACTCGCCCTCTTTTGGTGAGAGGGGTCCACAAGACGATCCGTATATATTTTTCCTAGGAGCTAACCATAACTGTGGTGACTGTAACCCCTATGGCCAGCTTCTCACAAAGATATCTGATATCTGTGTATATATATATATCAACAACTACGTACAATACATACTGAATTTTTTTTTTGGTAGTAATACGTAATCTCTCGACATACCTATCAATTTCATATTGCATGTGATATATCAGTTTACGTTTAATGATATCTCCGGTCCTCTTGTACCGTTCTATTAGATTTTCGTCCCATTCTGCAAGAAACAAACACATGCACTTTAGCTATGATCTGCTATTTGAAATTTTGCCACTTTACAACATGGGGTCAACTCGACCTTGTGGCCTTTACTTGCTCATTATATTGAGGGCCCGTGGATCACCGCGGGCCTTATCTCCGTGTCGACTAGATTAGAGTCTCTGTGTCGGCACTCTCTTAACTTCCTCCTAGGCGGACATACCAAAACATTCTGGACTATAACCCACTGTCTCTTAACCGTCAGTCCGAGGCTTAGTCCTAATACACGATATTCTATCAATCCGGGAGGTGATCCTACCTCCTCACATCCGGTATTCCCGCTTTCTTCCTCATTCCTAAGCTTAAGCCGAGCTTTGAGTTCAAGGTACCTCGTTTAGATTGTTAATAAGGCATTGATCAAGTCTCAGCTATACTTCTTCTGGCTTGCAGTCAGACCCATATGATTCACATGACCTCCCTACCTTCGATCACAACCGAAATCATAACTATTATCTTACAGTATATCCCGTCATTGTTAGCGTTAAGTTATGGAAGGCGGATTCTGGCCTTCTTCTGACTCAAACTTAACTATTACTGAGTTCACTGACAGGTCTCTTACACCACTCTAGTAAGCTAATAGTCTTACTTGCTCTTCTGACTTATTACCGTGAGGGTCCGCACAACTTACGTAATCATAGGGCTCTACTCTTTCTAACACTTTCTCGAATCAACCAATCCATCTTCACTTACCGCTTACCTTAGGCAAACATCGCTCAATCCTTATGCCCCTTTGCTATGGCTTCAGAATCAAAACTAAGAGGTAAGAATAGCCTTTTCTTACAATAACGAAATGGAAACATGGAACTATACGTGCACATCTAAAAGATGAAGGTGGAAAGCCCGCATTTCCCTCTCTCTCTTTTCTCACATCTATCCGATAATCCGATATTATCCGTCATCTTAAGCAGATCTTGTATATCTAACAAATAAATCATCTAGTATATACGCTATGATTCTGACTTCTATTCTAAAGTTATAGAAATATATCAAGATGGTAACGATAGAGGTATCACATTGGGAGGTCGCTAATACCTCCTCCCGCTTCGTAGTTACCCCGCAATTGGCCGGCACCCCTTTTGCCGCTATATCCACCGTGGATAGGGTGTCGCTGATCTGACTTTGTATCTGCAATCAAAAGTATGATAAGTTTTAGTGACTCGACCCTATACTGTACCGCTCTAGGCACGATCGAATATGAAGAAAGAGCAACTATCCTGCTATGCCTTGGTACTCTCCTACCTGGTATGTGGTACACAACACATCCATAGACAAGACTCTACTTAGCACGGCTTGCAGACTGCCCTGAGACACGACCTGCTTTAATACCAAGTTTGTCACGCCCGCCTTGGTGGGCATGACTGCACCTAGTACCCTAATAGACCTGGACCGCTGATCGGGCCGAGCCCGAGCACTTTTTGGTGCTAGGCCGTCTCTAACTCCGATTCAAGAAAATGACGGGCTATATAAAGGCTTTAAATACAGCCTCCGCCGATTAGGCCTATAGCCACCGTAAAGAAGCAACAACCTAACCAGAACAACAAAAGAGTATGAAGGAACTTGGCGCGCCGACAAGGCCACTATGTGCCTAGTTACTTCAATCAAGAAGACAAAGCAACCGCTACGTGACCGACAAGGTCACCACTAACTGGAATAAGGCCCCACACGACCATCATAAACAAACTAAACATACACACGGCCTCACACGACCAGCATCTAACCACAGGGAATACAATTTGCAAGCCTCTAAGAATATCGATAAGATGGTCGGGACAGGCCCCTACCTACCCATACTGCATGTAACAAAAGAAAAGGGATAAATCTCTAGTTGTCTAGCCTGATGACAAGAGCTGATGACTCGCGGTGCTGGCTGGAATTACGAGGATCGGCTCCTCGTCTATGAGTACCTGCATGCAAGTATTGCAGCCATTTCAAACGGAGCACGCACTACCGATACCGATGCAAAGAAATAACTAGAACATAATCAAGATAAACAAAGTAATACCGAGCAGTTACCGAAATGAAAAAGGATAGCTAAAACCTGGGCTCGGGAATAGCGTAATCGTACTGAGCTTAACTGTACTTGAGAGAAGGTAAGAATCATACATGTCGATGTGGCGTCCTACTATTTATCAATTTAATAAGTGACTTATATATATATTTAATAAGTAACATAATTATATATAGCATACAAAGGAACTTGGTATTTGCCCCCATAAGCCGGGAAGGTATCAATCAACACGCAATCTATACCCCTACACGGGTACAAACCATCAAAATAAATTCAACTAATTACCCACAACTACGAGCACTCGCCGGCCCCCGGGTATGCATCTTGGGCTCTCTAGGCCCCCGACTATAACCGTGTCCAGTTTGGAGGACTCCCGTAACTATAATCTCGAGATCTCGTACTGTAATCTGCACTGTGCCTGCGCAAACGCCGGCATGGTATACCGTAATGCCGACGCCGCAGG
Organism: Datura stramonium; assembly: GCA_018107945.1. Taxonomy (NCBI): domain Eukaryota; kingdom Viridiplantae; phylum Streptophyta; class Magnoliopsida; order Solanales; family Solanaceae; genus Datura; species Datura stramonium. Next base: position 128,309 of record JACEIK010002820.1, on the reverse strand, counting down.
AATAAATGCATCCCATCTTCGGCCCTATCAAGGATGGTATGCTAATCCTTGGAGTGACGTATCCTCGCCCTCTCGGCGGGCGAGCCGACAACTATTAACCCGGGGCGGAAAGGAAGCCTCTAAGGGTGCCCACATATCACAAACAAGTCTCAACAAGCAACAAGAATCACATATAACATGTATAGCTTAAATTCAAAATACTAGTCCATGTTCTCGATATTTTATTATGAATCTCTTGTCAATTAAACCGAATCTAATACTGAGTTAAAATGAGTCTCGGGATAAGATCTTGTTGTCTCGATACTAATTTACCGACTTTTATTCTAGATATGACAGCAATACAAACATATTTAATACTCGGCTCGAACTTCCTTTCGGAATTTATTCTATTTTACTATATTAGAATTACTAACTTGCCGAAGAAACTAGTTTTACATACCTCGCTTGCCGACTTTCTGACTAACCGGCGTAACTCGTCAATATTCAACTAGTTCTTCCAACTGTATTTACATTCATAGCAATTAGAATCATCATATTTTGAAGAAAATAATACTTTGAATATATATATAGCCCAAACTTTGACTTATCAAAAACGTCCGAAAACTCGCTATTTAAGTCCAAAGGGAGAAATTCTTACATTAGGGTTAGAAGTTTATTGACACTAATTTTAAGCAATTTTACTTGGCCTTAGCTCGGTAAGACGATGATTTGCCGGCCGAATTTCACGAAACTAACTCCGCAGAATGCTCCCTACACTTAATACTTCACTACCCAAGATTAATTTGGAGTTTGGACCGCGTTTAATAGGCGTAAATGGACGGAATTTCAAAGAACTCCCTCGCCCTCTATTTTATGTTTACTCGAAATTGTGAATAATTACTGAAAACCAAGTGAAGGCCTTATATAGTTGGGGCTGGACTCACCGTGACACGCCGGCCAACGCGGAGGTGATCCCCTCCTGCGACACGCTGGCCATCGCAGGGGGTGGCCCACCCTCCTCTTGCGATGGTTCGACGTGGCGCTTGTCCTATTTTCCAAGTTCCTTTTCTAGCATGTAAGTAATTCTAAAACTCTTAACCAACATGCGAATAGGTCATTTGAAATGTCAAGAACTTACGGGTGTAACAGAATAACCTTTTTCATCGTGCAATAAAATGGGAATATGGAATCCACAACATTCAAAGTGAATGAGGTGGGAATCCCGCATTTCCCTCTCTTTCTCACATCCATCGGGTAATGTAATATTAATCGTCATCTTGATCTTTATCTTGTATATCCAATAGATAGGTTAACTCGTATATACGCTATACTCCTAACTTTCTAATTCGAGGTTATAAAAATGAACCTGGGGACGATGTTGGTAGATGTATCACAAAGGTGTGGTCCTGGTACCTTGGGAGAGTATTAGGGAAATCAAGGACGTCCGCCGTCCTTAGGCCTGGCCATCTCCTATCAGTGGCGTTCCAATGATGCCTCCTTCGTTGTCGCATCCACCTCCCGTGATAGGATGTCGCCGATCTCGACATTTTATCTTAATCAAAGAGTATAGCAAGCTTAGGGACTCAACCCTATACTGTGCACTACTCTATAGCACGACCGAATAAGAAGAAAGAGTAACCATCCAATCACGCTTAGTGAAATTCTCCTGCTCTGGTAGTATGTGGTGCACAACACATCCATAGACAAGACTATACTTAACACGCTGCGTAATTCTCGGGATACGACTCCGCCCGATACTCAAGTTTGTCATGCCCCACCTTGGGAGGCATGACTAGCACCTCAGGCCCTACTAGGATCCGACCGATGGACTAACCCAGCCTAAGAACTTCCGGGGTGCCGTGCTGACTCTAACTCGATTCAAGAAATGACGAGCTATATAATGGTTGTAAATACATTCTCCGACTCCGACAAGGCCTATAGCCACCTATAAGGATATAAATGTTTCAACTGCAACAACCAATACAAGGATCCTATGCGGGCCGACAAGGCCACCATGCTGTCTAGTTATATCTGAAAAATTAAATCCGGGCGCTAACCGATCTCGTGACCGAAAAGGCAATACCAACTAAACTGAATAAGGCTCACACCACTATCACATAATTCGAAACACATATATGGCCCCATCACGATACATCTAACCACATGGAATATAATACATCTGCAAGCCTCTAGGAGTAATAAGATGGTCGACAAAAATTCAATCTACCCATACTATACAAACAAAAGAAGGTAAACTTCTCGTCACTCAAGCTCCTGAGGAAAGGAGCTGAAGGCTTTGTAATCATTGATCGAACACAGGACCGCCTCGCCTATGTGTACCGCGTGCAAGTACGCAATGCCCAACAGTGCCGTACTCACCGTACCGAGTATGTAAAGAAGAACCAAAATAACCGAAAGTAAGTAAGAAAGGATGAATCGAAGTAATAGGGAATGGACTGAAACTATCTCAACAGGAATCGACTAACCTTAACTATATCGAAGAGTAGGAGTCGCATCGTAACGGACATCCTGCATCGTCATCTATCCATAACTAAAATAACATGACATAACATAATACAACATAAACCTTACCTCGGCCCCATAAGCCGGAAGGTACAATCACACAGAATTTATTTACCCTACCCAGTCATACCACATCACCTAGTAACTATAAAGAAACCCGCCGATCCCCGGGTATACAAACTTGAGCTCCGCTGCCCCCGACTGTGACCGTACCAGTCCGGAGGACTCCGAAATCAACACCCTGGGAAGCGCAAGCGCTCGACGGAGTGTATAAAAGCCGACCAAGGCAAAATATGGGGAACCGGCATCCCATCTTCGGGGTCCCTAGAGGACGACATGCCACTTTGTAGAGCGATGTATCCTCGCTTCTCTCGACGCACGCAGTCAATACAGCCTATTAACCCCGGGCTGTCATCGAAGCTAGGTAATCCACCAAAACAATACAATCTCAAGTCCAACCTGATAGTAATAATTGCATACAAGCATATTACCGAATTTGATAACAATAATATAATTCCCACATGTTGTACTGGATCGCATACCGAAACATGATATAGTATTTCGAATATTCTCATTGATATTCATGCTATTTGTAATTTCATGCTAAACATGATACAATATTTCTAGCATGCTTTCTAAAATTCATACCGAGATACTATGTTGTTTCGAAATACTCTACCGGAATTTATACCGGTTTACTATACTGAGAAACTGACAAATAAATTCCATTCGTGTAGCGAGAGCGTCCGTCTTCTAGGCCTCATGCTAATGCTACTCACCTCTAGGATAATCTCGTATGATCGTCTATAGCACACCATGTGCATGTATTGGATCAGAGGATCCCGATAGTGTCATGATTCCCAAAATCGGGCCTAATAGAGTGAGGTCCAAGTAGTCTAATACTCTGAATGTCCTACTCTGACATCTGTTACTCATGCATAACCGAGGGGTTACTGACAGCCAACTACTTTATTCTTCTAATCCAAACACCATAAAAAGTGGCTTGGTCGAACTTGCTTCTAGGCGATCGGCCCTCGGGTTCTTCATAGGGAGCTTACCGATCTCCTTAACTTGGTAAACACAATATACTAGCAAAGTACTACCGACTCCTTAGGCCTTATATGAATCCACTGGATCTATATTGTTGTTTTGGGCAATTCTCGGGCCTTATGGAAAATTCTATATGATCAGCCCTCTGGGACTCGTACTCCGAATACCTCTTGAGAATCGGCTAGGGTACTCGCCCGTCACGGCTACCGATGTGGACCTCCCGGGGGTACCACGGGTTTATCTAACTAGGACGACTAAGTTGTCTTGTTGATGTCCTACATGATAACCGCATCGACTAAGACTGGCAATCACCGATAAGGTTGAAAGGATGATGTACGAATACCAACACACTGGAGAACTCGGTGTTGCTAACTCAATATTTCTTATTCTCGCTCCATTGCTCAAACGCAAGGAACGCTATCGCCTCTAAGGATGCTTTCCCGCCAATACAGAGCTAACCGGGTCATTAGACTACCTAACTACGCCCATACCGACTAACCATCCGATTCAAACTACTAACTCTTACGAGCTCAAGTCTAGGTCTGGAAACAACATATAAGTCTACCATCATAATAAATCGAGAAACTAAAAGAGTTTCTATAGTGTTTAAGGCCGTGAATCACATTTAACCTGGCTTCCTCTTAATGAAACTGCATTAACATTTGTATATTAGCTCCTAACAGCCTAACCAATCTATGTAATCGTACTCCCGTTAGTAGTTAATTGCCACATATCTCGATATTTATATGCGTAGATCAATAAATAACTAATTAAAACATATCGAATTACAATTCATTGGTAGAAACCATCTACAAAGATTCGAGATCACTATTCGTTCTCGAGAATATAGGTCATTACACCGTAATGACTAGAATACTTGCTGTGAGAAAGTTAAGCCTACATACTCGATCACTGTCTACCTGTTAATCGGCGAGGTTCCTGCTAGTATTCGGCCTATTCTCCTAACCGTAATCATATTCACGAAGGAATAGAACTAACTTCATTATTATGTCGATAAAACAATACTATGTATATAACTTACCGACTATTTTTTGAATTATCGAAGAACCATCGAAAACTCGTAATTTCGAAATTTTAGAAGGGAGAAATACATACTTTAGTTTTTCCGAGTGTATGGACATAGTTTAGAGCACTAATTACTTAATGGCAATGACAATCGCCGATGTGACTGCCAACGGTAACTAACTTCAGAAATGCTCTTGCAAGTTTTATCACTTGATAACCGTTAATTGTTTTGACTGAGCTTGACTACAGACCCACAAATAAATATTTATGCGAACCCCTTGTTCTCTCTGCTTCGGTCGTGTGAATATGGAAAATGATATGAAAATGAAGGGTGAGGCCTTTATATACTTGCAGAAAAATACATGGCAACGTGGCACTTAGCCAACGCACTGCTTTTGGCTCGTGGTCACGTTGGCTAACACGGAGGTCCTGGGCCCATGCCACTTTGCCCTTGGACAAAGCCGCGTTCGGCCTCCTCTGCGAAATTCCAACTTGGCACTCATTCGGCCTTTCGGGCCCTTCTCGCACGTATGACATTCAAAACTCTCAACCAACATTTAGCAAACCAAGTGCTAGAAACTTACGAGGTAATAAAGGTTGCTAGAGCTACACTAGCGGCCGGCATACGGCTCCACTACCCCCGGTCCGCCGAAAGGCAATCCCCGAGTTTGCCTCGGCTTTTCCACACCCAAAACAAGTCTCAATCCAACTAAACACCCTTCTGCATTCTACTACACTTTATGCAGCCGAGTGCGCTCTATCTCGCATGCTACCCATGCCCTCGATCCGGGAGGCCCGCTCCTCTAACCACCTCGTGATCTAGATGGTGTACTAGTCGATGATGGTGGCCGGAGCAAAAGAAATGTGATGAGACTCGCCGCAATGTCTACCCCTGCATCTAGGCTAGGAAGTCCTGTAACTTTATATCCCGCCCCTTGGCCTCCCGAATATGCGCTTACCTTCTATCTCATGATAAGACTATCCAAAGGAAACCCATATCCTAATGGAGCATAGCTAGCCCCGTAATCCTTTGTCTAAATAGTCCACCACCCCATGAACAAACTCTATCACTCGCGCCTCTAATCAACCACTAACTCAGGGTTATGATTTTAACAGATGAGTCACCTCTTCCCGCTTAAGATTCACGAACTCACCGGCCAAATCCCTCATCTCATAAGGGAAAATTGATCTAGAAAAGCAATGTGGAACTCTCAACTGATAGGCCTCGCTCCGGTCGCCTCTACTATCCTTCCAATTGCCTAAACCAAATGTGTGCGAATTCTTGAATTGGTATGAGGACAAATCAACACACTTTACTCCATTCACCCCCATGACCTGGGTGATCTTTCACAACTGCCGATAAACTCATGTGGATCCTCATCCACCTTGGACCCAAGAAAATCTGGTGGGTCTATCCTTAAGAAATCTGACTCAAGTTGTCACCGCATTCTGTTCTCAAGGACATCCGCCACGCTAATGCTGACTTGGGAGGTCAAGGCATGCTAGCATCCGAATGGCTACCCCGACTCAGCGTGGGCAACCGCTCCGGTGCATGGTACTCCTAGACTAGTAGGCTTTGTTGGCGTCATTCATTTTCATCCTCATGGCCATTTCCATTTCCATTCCTTTCTACTCGGTTAACTCGGCGGAGCCATGCTTCTGCAATATCATGAGATAGAAGAATAAAGGGAGACATTTCATCACATGACATAGATCATGAAAGAAGGGAACATTTCCTAAACGTCTCATATCCTATTCATCATAAGTGTGTGGCACACTTCACACCCATGAAAAGACTCTACTTAACCCTAGGACATTTTCAAACCTATGGCTTTGATACCATGTTTTTCACGCACTCCAAAGCTAGGCCCTGATTGAGACACGGGGACAAGGAGCCCCGAGAGACGAAGTCGACCAAGGTATGAACATACATCTAGCTTCATTCAATAAAGCAGAAGACTTGACATAATAAACATAATAGAAATCTCATCATAACATAACATCGAAGTCGAAAATCACATGATACATGATGAGCTGATTACTACATATAGTCTGAGAGCCTCTGCATAACTAATGGGTTGATGGGACAACAACCCCAACTAACTCGACAAGTCTAAAAATAGAAGGTGTAAAGATAACTGATAGCAAATTCTCCTCGGGAGATGAGGACTCACCACTGGGATGGATGCTAACTCTGGAACTGGCTAATGGCGGGGCTGAGGCTGAAAATCGGAGCCTGTATCATGAAACGATACAGCATAGAGTATGCGATCAGTACATGAAATATACCGAGTATTCAAGATACATAAGGATCAAGGTTTTCAAAACATTTGTAAATCAGTCATAATCATAATAATACAAGAAAAGCTTCATTAAACATGACTTGAGCCAAAGTGATATGAAAATAACCATGCATAAATCATGAGGAACAATGGGAGATTCTTATAATCCACATACCCCATATGAGCACACATAGAGCCCGACCTGTAAACCCCTAGTCGGGAGGGTGTTCGTACCTTGCCAAGGGTAGAACCATGAGAAAGGTGTAATATCACTCATGAAAGGCCCATTTGGGGCAAAGGGGACAGTCTCAAGGGAGGTCCCATCGTGACCTACGGTGGCACATAGTTCTAAGATTTGGGGCAAAACCTGGGCCTTGAACCTACTCGTTGTTAAATACTACCACTAAAACATATATAGTGCTCATAGGATAACATATGTGAAATTCATGGGCTAGTTAAATTATGATATTCATAACCATGCTTGAAAATATGTGAGCTAGCCATGAAATAAGGCCCGTGAGTCGGCCATAATCATAAATCAAAAATCATGAGGTTCATGCATACTTGTAAAACATGCATATACTTGATATTCATAAATTCATGATGAGCATTTGAGAGAAATCATATCATGAGTCATAAATCNCATATACTTGATATTCATAAATTCATGATGAGCATTTGAGAGAAATCATATCATGAGTCATAAATCGTAACGGGCTAACGAACATCAACATCAAAGTAGAATCATAACTTGAACTTCCATAAAATATGCATAATTGGGCATAGTTTTATAGAGATTTAAATCCATAATTTATGAGTGAAATAGTTGTAAAATCTTCCTATGATTCATAGAATATAACTTGATACATGAAGGAAATTAACCCATCGATGGATCATAAGAATTAGGATAAAACCCCATAAAATTTTCAATAGAATTTCATGAATTAGGGAGTGATTGGGCATGGGTGTGAACAAATTCACCTATTCATAACCCTACATATATGAGATGGACTGATTTAACCACTCCCTTGATTGCCCAATGAAAATTGAAGAAAAACTTGTAGAGAACCTAAGCTTGATCACCTTCTAAGCCTTCAACTTGCATGCATGAATGTGAATGAGCCTAGAATGAACTTACCCCTCATCGAACACTTCATTTCGAGCCTTAAACGATGTAGTTTAGGACCCTAGAACTTAGGAATTATGAAATTACCTTTAATGAAAACCTTAAATTTCTGCATTGCCAGTGATCACGACTGCTCCCATGGATCGTACCTTCATACCATGACTCGTGATATCTATCCGTTACACCCCTATTAATTCTTAACTTATCAGATTCTAATACCACGACTTGACAGGATGGGTCGTTACACCAAACAACAGTCTGTTGCATCCTCCCGTTACTTTCCCTGATGACCCGCATCTGGACTTCCCACGAGTCACACCACAACTCATGCCTACTTCCAACGAGTTGTGGTTACCATCCATCACCTCCCTCAACTGGATATTTTCCTACTACTTCCCATGGGAACTTACCACGACTCATTTTTACTCACAATGAGTCACTCTATGACTCATACCATTTATTCCCTGTACCCTGGTGATAACCAACGACCATGACCTACGACCCATTGTAGATTCCTACGAGTCATACCCTGGACCCGTTACTTCTAAACCCACTCTGCAGAACCCGACCACGAGTTTTCAAATGGGTCATTGGAACCTCCAACGACTCATATCACGAGTCATTCTGAGACACATTTTCCATCCTTCTGCCACTTTCCTTTTTTAAATCCCGGGTCTAGACTTAGAACTTCCGGGGTATTACAAGAAACAAGAGAATGTGATTTATCCACAGCTATATAAGTTGAATTTGAATTTAAGGCAACGAAGTAGCCCATGCTAATTATTAAACCATGCATAGCACACCCTTAGTTAATTCACTTGTGAATGCAATAATTGGAATCCCCCCCCCCACNCCCCACTTAGTTCTAAATTAGAATTAAATAGTGTTTTTCCCTTTTTCCCCCAATTTACTTCTCAAATGTTGAACAACGATGTGTTCTAATTTGAGTTAGTTTATAACTTTTGAATTATTGACTCAATTCTCTGTAGGATTCTACTCCAACATCTGTCGAGAATATTTAATTTGATACAACGATCGCTTACACTTTCTTCTAAATGAGGAGTGTATTTGATAGTTATCAATGATGGGGAAGTTCCAGAAGTTTTTTTCCATGCTGAAGTAGTTGTCTATGAATATCCCATTGTCAAGGCATTAGAGCAGATGCCTGGGTATGCAAAGTTTATAAAGGACCTGGCAACCAGGAAGCAATTTGTGAGCTATGAGATTGTTGGAAATCTGCATCATTATCGTGTCATAGCCTCATGGGTTCTTGCTCAGAAAAGGGAAGATCTAGGTGCCTTCACCATCCCATGCACGATTAGAGACTTTAAGTTTGCAAGGGCAATGTGTGATCTGGGAGATAGAATTGATCTGATATCGTTAGCTGTATTCAAGCGGTTGGGCTTGGGAGCCCCCACACCAACGGTAATGCGGCTATTGATAGCGGACGCACAGTGAAGAAGCCTACGGGCATAATCAATGACATCCTAGTAAAAGTGGACAAATTCATCTTCCCAACTGACTTAGTGATCTTGGATTGCGAGGTAGATTTTGAGGTCTCCATCATCTTGAGGCGACCATTCCTTGCCACTGGGAGAGCTTTAGTGGACATTAAAGCAGGTTGGTTAAAGTTTAGGCTGAATAAAGAAGAGGTCACCTTCAATGTCTATAGGTCAATGAAGAAGCCAAATGAGTTTCTTGTAGTCTTAGCAATTGATATGCATCCTGAGTTTCCTAACGAATTCCGAGTAGTCAAGAGACTTGCATCGTGCCCCGATGTTAAATCAGGAACTGCATTGGAGGCAACCCATGAGGTAGTTTGGTGAAGTCTAAGTAACCAAACTACTTGCATCGTATCGTGACTTTAAATCAGGCACTTCTTGGGAGGCAACCCAAGTATCTTGACTAATGCCTGTTCAGTGTGCAGGTGAAGCAAAAAACTAATGGATAAAAAAGGCAATACAGGTCTGGACTACGAGTCTCAGTACAAATCGTAACATGATGGTATGACTCATAGTCCCGATCAGTTCATACTATAGTTGGTCACTACAAATCGTACCTACATGGTACGAGTCGTAGTACCCACCATAGTGATGAGATATCCAAAGTGTTGAAGTGCAGAGACTCCGACCTACGAGCCATGGTACGGATCGTGGCATCAAGGTATGAACCGTACCATGCACTCATAGGTCCCCAGGTAAGTCTTCCCAGTCTCCAGGTATGAATGCAATGGAAGAATCATAGGTATATCCTACGACTCGTGGTATGAGTCATGATGGGCTAATTAAATGAAATAACCTAGCCTACCTGACTCGACTTGGATTTTATAAATCCGCCCATACCTATTTAAAATCAAAAAAATTGGTCCGAATTTTTCTACCATGAACCCACGATTTCCTCCCCTCATTCCCACTCACCCACAACTCACTCCCATTCCATTTGAGTATGAGTTTTTGCAATAGATTTACAATTTCAAAGTTGATTTCCTACTCCACATCTTAAGCAAGCAAGAATCCTTCATGAAATTAGCAAGTAAGTTGGGAAATTTTTATATTTTGTGCTTTTACTCTTGTCTTGCTAACAGTATTGTACTTGAAATGTGATTCCTCCACTCATGATAATGAAGTGGAGGAATTTCATCACAGGCTATATATGAGGTTGTGCTGATGGGTTTATTAGTTAACATAATCAATGAACTTAAATTTTCTATGGGTAGTGAGTTACTGAAAAAAAATTCATATTGGGGAGTGAGTAGGTAGTTGAAATCTTGTGTTATTGAGCTAATGGGATGGGAAAATCTGAATACCCACCTTAAAAACATGTTTTCTTGCATAACTGGTAAGAGTGAGGACAACCTTCACGAGTCATCTTACGACTCGTGATTTTGAACTATGACTTCTACGATGACTCGTTGGGACTGTCCTAAGGAATTAAGTTTGAAAACCAGGGTACGGGACTTAGTACAATTCATGGTATCTAACTATGAATCATACCAAGTCGTCGTACCAATAAACAAAAAGGGTCAAAGTTAGAAGCAAAATTAAGACCCATGGTACAACTTGTAGAATCCCACTACGAATCGTGATAATGAATTGTATCAAATTCTAGAAAGTCACATTCCTAGAAGTTCATAATGCAACCATCAGTACGGATCGTACCAATCAGTCATGACTGTGATAAAAAATACTACGAGTCCCAATATGGTTCGTACCACCTTGATACGGCTCATACTGATGAACCATAGTATGATACTGAAAATCCTTTTCTTTCTTTCCTTCCTTGAGATCTTATATATTAACCCCTTCTCACAGGTACAATGACTCAGAAAAGAAAAGCAACTAAGGATGCCTAGGACAAGAGGGAAAGAGATGAGATTGCGGCTCGGAGGGCCCTAAGAGATGAGACATTTTTATCCTAGGACAAGAGGGCAAGAGATGAGATTGTAGCTCGGAGGGCCCTAAGAGATGAGACATTTTCATCCTAGCAGGATAAAGAAACACCTAGTGGTTCACTAGAGGATTACCAAGTTGATACAAATGACACTGATAAGCCCCGAAACACTAGGGCACAGGCCAAGGCCCAGGCTGTTGCTACCTCAGCCACACCTGCAGATGTTCCCCAGACTAAAGAGGGAGATAATGCACAACCTCAGGAGTCTGGTAGTGGCTTAAATACTAAGGATGGGTCAGATGAGGCCGAGTCTGATGATGAAGGATAGGATAATGACAATGATCACACCCCGCCTCCAGAGAGTCGTACCATCAGGTGGAGTGTGCTAGGTGCTCGAGAGATTTATGAGCAGGGCCTCACTCTCACTTCAAAGCAGAACCCTAGGCGAAGCATTCAGGAGGAGTTGCGAATCTTAACCAGTGCCCTAAATAAGGTCAAGGAGATGAAGTAGCTATTTGATTTTTATGGGTTTGAGTGGATGGAAAGAACCCCTAACAGCTTCAATGCTGACATGGTCAAAGTGTTCTATGCCAACTACTTGGCTACCTTGGAGCAGCAGACTTCGACAGGGAAGAAAGTGAAGGAGCAGCCTAGACTAGAGAGTGCGAGGGTCCAGGGGCGAGTCGTTGATGTCTCAAAGTAGTCCATTGCTCGAGTGTTATATGGTCTAGATTATCAGGTCCTAGCCTCTATAGAAGAGTTTGATTACCGTGTTGAGGCCCTGAAAAAGGTCAAGCAGTTGAGCTTAGAGGAGAGATAGAGACAGGTGAGGTGGCTAGCTGGAGTGATAGCTGAGGAGAAAGAGGAGGCAGATTGGGTGACCAGTGGACGGAAGGTAACAAAAGCCTAGCTTAATTTTATAGAAAAGGCCTACTTGACATTGGTTTGCCACATGTTGGCGCCGATGACAAATGACAATACTTTGAGCGCCTATAGAGCAGCTTTGGTGGCATGTATCATGTCGAGATATGCCATAAACATCTCAAGGGTTATAACAAAGGAGATTCGGCATCAAGTTCTAGCCTTGCACTATGATTCCATTTTCGAGTCTCATATATAGTCTCTATAGAGGTTTAGGTGTTCGGATGATAGCAGAGACAGATGCTAGAATTGGTGACAATCGGACTACTAATATTGGGTTGATACGAGATGAGATAAACCTGATGAGCCAAGTTAGAGCACCAGCAATAGTCCCTACATCATTGTCAGTAAGGGCCGAGCAAGTAGATGCCCCAACCGTTGTTGGGTAGAGTGAGATGCCGGCTACTAAAGTCGGCCACATAGAAGCTGCCCACAGTACTTCCTCCGTACCTCCACTAGCCACACCAGGCTAGGTCCCAGCCGAATGTATTCTTGTGGCCTAGGAATTCTTATAGAAGTTGGCCAAGAGGCTGACCTTGACCAAGAAAAAGGTCAATGTGATGATGAAGCAAGTCAAACCATGGGTCAAGGCTGAGATTGAGGAGGCATCCAATGGGCTACACAAAAGACTAGACGGTTTTGAGCTACGACTCAATGAGTGACTAGCTGAGCAACCAGACTTATAGAGTATAGGGATGAGATGGGGTTTATTAGGAGTTATATAGACAAGTTATCATCTCGACACCCAGCCATATTACCAGCCTTAGTCATTCAACTAGTTGAGGACGAGTCCGATGAGGAGGTTGACTTAAGGGCATTTTGGAGTCATGAGTCGGTTCAAGGAGAGAAAGGAAAGAGGAAGTTAGTAGAGGTAGTTGATGAGGAGGCTGCCAGGAAGAGAAGAAAGAGAAAGAGACAAGAGCACAAGAGGGCTAGAGTAGCTAGCTTGTAGACTCATGACCAGCATATGTCTAACTTGCAGGAGAGAGCTAAAGGAGCTAGGAGTTCAAGTGTTGTGCCTACTGAGCTTACAGATAGCGAGGACCCTTCGAGTAAGACACATTCAGCCTAGAGAGATATAGAGGTCACTGAGGCGGCCAAGATTGTTGAGGGGGTGACCACAGCCCCCACCATTACACCATTGAGTGCACCGGCCACCGTTGGTGCCATGATTGCAAAGCGGGAGAGTGTGCCTTCACACCCACCTCCACAGGATAATAGGAGCGCTTAGAGCGCTACAGAAATGTCCTTCTCCCAATTCTTACTTCTTTTCTTTGGGGACAAAGCATGTTTTTTAAAAGGGGGTGTATCTATTTTGTCTATTTTGTTCGTCCGAGGGTTTTTGTTTTTGTGTTTCTTTTTTCTCGGATATGCTATCTAGTAGAAACAACATGTTTAGGATAGTTTGTTTTGTTTAACTAGAAGTAGCTTAGGAGTACTTAACAGCCAATAAAAATGCACATGTGTTTGATGTTTTGATATTTTTGAGAAAAATAACCCTTTTTAAAAATTAAAAAAACTTGTGATTAGTTCTGTTGGTATACTGCAAAGCATGACTATTGTGGATCTTTTTATGGAATTTGAGTGATTCGCATGGGTAACTATAGCATAGATTTGCATGAACCGAATAGGTAGTGTATAATGCAACCCTACACCATGTGGGAGTGAGGTTCTTACCTAACTTAATACTGTGTATGTGATCTAGAACTTTCCCGGTTAGTTTTTGCTTAGGTTGTAGGATAGTTGGTTAGGAAAGGATCCTAGGCCATTTTTTATGTAGCCCACTTTTAGCTTTAAATTTCTGTACCAAATTAAATAAATCTCTTGATCCCATGTTTGAGCATTAAGATGATTCTTTTTGTTGATTAGCCCAGTCACCTTCCCTGTTTTGTTTATAATGAACCTGTCTTGGCTCTGGTCCCTCCTTGGACATTATGAACCTCAACTCAGGCAAAATACCTAAGTTGAGGGTGGCTATTATAGGACTTTTTAGATGAAATGGGGGAGAAAAGAAAAAAGCTAGTCAATAAAAGGTGGAGTGTGGTGTGAATGAAAAGAAAAATAAAAAGAAAAGAAAAGAAATAAATTTAAAAAATATATAAAAGTGAAAATACACCACACCCACTAGTTGAAAGTTAAGAAAAATGGATAAAGGAAGAAAAGAAAAAAGAGGAAAAAAGTTAAAAGTGAAGCCAAGAGTTGTATAGTGCCAAGGAGGGTTAGTCACTGTTGTCCATAGGTACCACACCCATTCCTAAGCCTACATTACAAGCCAATAAAAGTCCTATAGTGATTCTAACCTAACTGTCCGAAAATCCAAAGTAGAAAAGATAAGAGCTAGTCTATGGTATCACCTGTGTATTATTTGAAACTTCTTTGTGAGAGTGAGAGATTTACTTGATAGTCTCGATTTGATATATATATATGTGTGTGTGTGTGTGTGTGTGTGTGTGTGTGTGTGTAAGAGAGAGAGAGAGAGAGTGTGTGTGTTTGGGACTTCATTTGTTGTGAGGGTGCAGGGGTTGTGTGAGTAGCATTGGTGGTTGCTCAGTTGTCTGTTAATAGTTTTATGCCATGTATTGATCCTTTTATGTCATGAGTTGTAGTTGCATTTGTAAATAGCAATCCTAGTTCCAAATGTTGGAAAGAAAAGAGGGTCAACATCTGCTTTAGATCATGTGTGCAAATTATGGTGTTGTTAGCTGTAGTTCTTCTATTTTACTTTCTAGTTAAGCGTGGTTGTTGTAGTAGTGTCTTATTTTCCTGAGGACATGAAAAAGTTTTAAGTTGAGGGTGTTTAGGGTGTTGATGTGTTGTGGTTTTACAGCACTTTCGATGCTTAAAACTTAGAAAAGATGCTTGGTCTTAGGTGTGTTTATACAAATATGAGGTACTTTTACTTTGTTTTCAGGAAAATCAGGCTCGGGAGTTGGATTCTGAAAAAGGTGAGAAGAAGTTGTAGAAAATGGTCTAGTGTAGGTCTTAGTACAAGCGGTACCACTCTGGTATGAGCCATACCTAGCACCCGTAACTAAGAAATTCAGAGAAATTACACAAGTGTTGGGGTAAAGTACGACTCGTGGTACGAGCCGCACCAAAGAGTCATGAAAAACTTTAGAGGAGGTGCACTTGCAGAATATCCTGGTACGAATGGAAGTTACGAACCGTAATGACTATATATGAACCGTACCAAGGATCCATGGAAAAATTCAGAGAATATGTCAACTGGCAGATCCCAAAGTACGAGCAGATGCCACAAGTCGTAATACGAAGGTACGGATCGTACCAAGGAATCGTGGTGAGATTTAGATGATGCCAGATTTTAGAAGCTCAGACCATGATAGGTACTTATGACTCGTAGCAACATTGTATGAGTTGTACCAACTTCCTGTAACTGAGAAGACAGAAGTTGTAGATTCACATCACGGATGCCTCCTACTACTCGTGGTTTGAACTATGACTCATAGGTAGTGTCGACAGTAGATTCTTTGTTAATTTAGAAAAGGATTTTAATATTTGTATAAACTTTTTAGGTTATTTTTCTTGGGTAGACAACTACTTTTATCTGTAAACGTGATTTGTGAGCTTCCTAACATAACTTGGAGATCAAATACAAGAATTACTTGGAGAATTCATCATTGTTTTTGACTTGTTCATAGTTTGATTATGCAATTACCAATTGAGTTTTTCCTTCATCATCATTATAAGTTGTTAATTATATTTTCTTCTATGAAATCTAATTTATTTCTTGCAAGTATGAGTAGCTAAACCTTCCATAACTATGTTATAGGAACCATGGTGGAATAACAAACTAGGGTTAACACAAAGTGATGCTAAACCAATATGAATGTCTATATTATTCTTTTTCTTCATGATTAATGTTTCTTAACAACGCGCAATGGTAGGACTAGCCCAAATTCTCTACTTGCTTGAACCTAGAGAAGTAGTGATTAGGAAAAGAGAAGAAAAACAAAGCCTTGAACTTCAGTTTCATTGAATAACTTTGTTGTGGTCGCAGGATAGTTAATTTGGGAAAAATTGATAAAGGTCAAAGTAAAATCACTCAAGAGACCTAATCCGGTAATTGAGTATAGTCATCCAATAGGAAAGAATTAGTTGTTTGGTGATAACGTCCAAAATATACTCCTCATACAAAGAGTATACACGGTTGTTGTATCAAAATAAGTAACCTGACGGATGTCAAGGTCAAATCCCACAAGGACTAGTGAGTGATAATTACAAGTGTCGGTTGAGAAATTGAAGTTAGCTTGCATCACTTAGAAATAACATAAAAATAAACAATTTGGAGGAGATTGGAATTTGTAATAGAGTATGATTTCTAATTTGGTTACCGAAGATAGCAAAATCACCAAGGTTGTTGACAAGAATGTGAAAGACTAGAGGTGTGGTGTAGATGATATACTAACTAGATAGGGACATGCTAGGTCATATCATAAGTTCAATTAGTGTAAATAATCTTGGGAAAATAGGTATTTTCTACTTTTTAGCTTTATAAATACCTCTTACTAGAGTTTTATAAAACCTCTAGCCACCATTAGCTCAACCCGGTCAGATTTGGATTAACAGTTGCACTAATTTCTAGCTATTAGCTACTAATTAGGAGTGAGAATGTAATTTTGGCTATTTCTAGCCTAATTTTACAATCACTCATCCATACCCACTATTAAATTCTCTTCCAATACTTAATTATTCTTTTGCAAGCAACAATCAAGTAAGAACAATTCGACCCATATCAAAATCAATGGATCTTCCATTATAGATTGAAGAGAATCTAACAGATTTAGACTTATTTAAATAATATTGAGATGACTCTAGCAATACCCACTCTAATTAAGCATTCATCATCACACACCGCTAGTTAATGATTTAGCTACTCATAATTAACAAATTCAAAAAGTACATTTAAAAATAAACTCATTGAATTCAATAACAAGAGTAGTAAAATCAAGTTCACAAGTAATTTTCAGCAATGGTAGTATCTTGCTATTAAGAAGAAGAAGAGAATAGTATTTTTCAAATTTTACCAATCAAATTCTCCTCTTCTCTGCCAAAGGAATGTTCTAAAGTTAGGAATGGAAAAAGATGATACAATATGATCTTCTCTGATGAGTACACAGTACTTTCTCTAGAATTTATATATCCAAGAAAATAGGGCATCTTCTCTCTCTTTTTTCGTGCTGGATAATTTTGCTCCTGAGCAACATTCTGGAATCAATGGGAGCACTGGCGGTTCGCCTATTTCAATCTACGGACCGCCGGTTTCACTTTCTGGGCCTTTAACAAATTCTAATAACCATCGACTGATCATTCAGCGTTTCGCAGATCTCCATCCGCGCACCACCGATGATTTTCTCTTCAATCCAGCAAGTCAAGTGTCATTCAGTGGCTAGACCAACGAGTCACCATTGGCAACTTGCGTTTCGCCGGTGGCTTGTTTCCCAAGGGCAGTGGTGATCGACTTTTGGTCGGCGTTTCACCGGTTTTTTTGGTGGAACGCCAAATTTCATTCCATTTCATGCTCTTTTCCTCATATTAGGCATATGCACACAACAAAAGAAAAAAGGGCATAAAATCCAAACAACTCAAAAACTAAGCAAAATTTCAGGTTTAAGAGTCTAATAAGTTGGTGAATTACCAACTCATCAGACCTCCAAACTTGAAACCATTTCCTGTCCTAAAGTAATGCAATTCTTATCAGTAGAAAAACATGTCACTCCTCACAAGTTTAAACATCAATAAGAACCTGTCTATGACAACCCAAAAATGCTCACCAATCTCACCAGAACAGAGAAGAAAATTCCCCTAAAAACCAAAACAATGAAGATATTTCAAGAGGCTACCACCCTTCACAAACATGGTTCATGAGAGGATTCATTTTGTAAAACAGGGGCATTTCTTATTCATGAAATACACATAACATTTCAATTCATAATCAATGCACATTCAAAACTTTCCTTAGAGCTTACACTTCTCATGCCCTATCCACACATTAACTCTAAATGCACTTGTGTCCTCAAAAACGAATGGTGTCACTCACAGAAAGGAGAATCCCTATTTTTTTTTATCATGAAATCACTAAATACACACAAGGGATTTTTTGGAAGATATAATCATGCTCACTCTCCCAAAAGAAATCTTCATGCATACAACTTGACCCATAGGATTTCCCTTTATGTAATTCGCCACTAATGTAGAGTGACAGCACTTAAAATCATTTAGGACTTGCGGGTTATAATGTAGGCTCGGGTTAAGGGTAGGATGAAAATTTAGCTTTAGTGACTCGAACCTCCCTAATGCCTTTTGTGAACATACCTCCTCCCATCAACTCTTTTCACTCACTTCACCTTATTTCTCCTCTTTCATCATCTTTGGCTTTCATCTCTCAATTACCCTCCTTATAACTTCTTTGGACCTCACAATTAGCCTTATCTAAGAAAGAGGAAGCACCAATTCACAAAAATTCTTTTTCTCTTTTCAACTTATCATTTTTATGCATTTTGAACACAATTCGGTGCTACCTTAGATTGAGATTCTCATGTTTCCCTTGCACACCCCCAAACTTGGATTTTTGCCTCTTTTCTCATTTATTCCCTTATCACTCCCTTCTTCTTGGGCTTGAAGCCTCATTCTATTATTATTTTATCACTAGCACTTAGGGAGGATGGGTTCCAAAGAGAGGTATTAAGAATGGTATTAAGGCTTGTAATGTGGTTGCCAAAAAAGGGGTCTAAGGCTCAACGTTGGCTGACAAAGATCAATGTTCAAGGAGGGTATATAGGTGAAGTGTCTAAACAAAAGAATCCTAAAATCATGTTCTAAGTACAACTACATCTAGGATTCTCCTTGAGTCACACTTAGGGCAAGTTCTAGATAAGAAGTCATGCATGAGATTCACCAAAAATTCCTCACCACACAAGGCATCCCCTTAAAGGGTCCACGGGAGTCATTTTCATCACAATATTTCAAGTCAGGACATCAAAGCATGCAAATTCATAAGTCAAGCAAGGAACTTACAAAGTATGACAAAGAGTGTTATGTTCTTGCTTCAGACATCTGCTCATTATCTTTCATTTTCATGCCCCCATTTTAAAATTTCATCTCAAAAATTTTTCTGGTGGTGCATCTTAAAACAGCTCCATATAAGACTCAAAAATGATATGGCATTTTCCCTTAAGAGAGTTGCCACACAATCTATAATCGGGAATTGCCAACCCAGTTCGACAACAAAAAGGGAAAGGAAAACAAAAATATGCTCCTCGAAAAAGAATCATGGTATAAAGAAAACCCTTGAATTTTATTTATTATCCTACTATTTACAAAAGCGAACAAGAAAACAAGAAAACAAGAAAAACTCGAGTCATGCGCGCAAAATTTATCAATTCAAAGTGAAGACCCTTTTGGCACTAACACAACAATCTTTCAAAACTAAATCATGTCATTCATTTCATTACCATAACAAGCCCGGGGCGGTAATCATCAACAAGCAAAATAAACAAAGCCCGACAAAGGCTACATCAAATCAAATTAAAAAATATCAAATCATGACCTCCCCCTCCCCCCAATAAACAAATACTCATATCCCTCCCCCATTTAAAAGAATACATTGTCCCCAATATATGCACGCAAAAGGGAAAGGGACAAGAGACTCCCTGAGTGGGTCATTTTTCCTCATTTTCATCAGTGGCATCACCTGCACCATCACCACCGACCTCACCTAGACCAGAAAAATCATCCCCTAAGCTCTTGAATAGATCATTAATGGGGCCCCAAACTGTGGAGGGAGTAGCCATTGCAGCATCAAGGGCACTCATATCAGGCACCTTTATTGAAGTCCGGCTCTTCCATTCCTGCACCTCAGTTTTGAGAGAGGTGACATCCCCCTCAATCGCATCCACTCACTTGTACAATGTATTGATGCTCTCATACAAGGATTTGAGCTCCTTCTCAACTGTTTGCGCAATGAGTGTAGGGAGACTCTTGGCCAATCGTTGTAGTTGGCTCTCATGAGAGTTGGTCATTTCCACAAGTCTGTGGAGGTCACTTGATTGGGAGGATGTCAGAGGGGGAGAGGATCCCCGAGGAGGCATATCGCCTGAAGCTTGGTCTGACATTTCATGATGAGGCATGTTCAAATCCGGGGCATATGGTGAGTGGTCCGACCCCTAGGATAGTTATCCCTTGGCCAACCCAAAATCTTGAAGCCTTTCCTCTTCACTGTGAGTGCCTCGGCATCTCTCTTCCAGTCTATGGAAATTACTCCTAAAGCGGTGGCAGGGGTTTCGTCCGGGAACAAGGGCACTCCAGCTTGTGAGCACAGCTGGAAATGAGGACAACGTATGGCATGGAAGTGCTGGCCTGGCGTGCCTTTCGTTTCATTTGTTGGGCCACTATCTCCCCAATGTTAATGGGGACTCCAGACATGATATAGGCGATGAGAATTGTTGTTTCCAAGCTGACCTGTTTCTCATTCTTGGAGGGAATGATACGGCCATAGATAAAGTCCAGCCATAACTTGACCTCAAACTTCAAATCATGGCGAGAGATTTCGCCACCCAGGGATGCCCACAAAGGTGTATCATCAGCGATGATTAGGGCTATCCAGGAGAATTGTTCCTTCATGTCCGCCACCCGGGCTATATACTCCGTACCTGACTCAAACTCATCTTCCCAAAATAAGATTATGATGGCAGCTGGAGTAATGTCGACTTCCACCCCCTTATCATGACTGATGGTAGGCACTGTAAGTTATCAACTTTGCCTTTGTGTTGCATACTATCCTGCCTGGATTGGTTTGAAGCATAGAACTTTGGTACCAGGCTGGGGTAGTAAGGCGGGAGAGGATTGGCAAAAGCATGCCATTGTCTGTCCGTGAAGTGAGCAGTGATGTTAGGAAGATCACCATGCAAGACCTCTATATCAAAGCGCTTCACCATAGTTATGGACTGGCCCTGGCATATGACATAATGCTCCTTCATGTTTGGGACACAAAATATGAACACCTCTTTGGAGTTTTCATGTGGTGTAGAGGCCTTGTCTTTGCCCTTGCCCTTGCCCCTTCCGGTATTTCTGGATGAAGATATAATACTTCTGCAAACATAGTGTTAGTGACATTCACAATGTACTTGAATTGAAATAACTAAAGCTATCTTAAGAGTGAAATGAGAAGCAATAAGAGTAAAATAATTGGCATCATTGGCGAAACACCGACGGGTTACATGAGGAAGACGCGTATCGCCGATGACTTGCCGATCTGAAACAGAAGACTGAGCAGAACCAGAGTGCACCAGTTACAAGGTGACGAGTCACCGGTACCGATCCGTGAACCGCCGATGCAGCACGGGATCCAAATAATGGCCTGAAGCCAACGATGCCTTGTACCGGTGTTTCATCGGTGTTTCGCCGGACCCCACCAGAGAATCGCCGAATGTCATCGTCCCCAAATTAATTCCAAACATTTCAATGGCGCCCATTTACACACCCACACATATCTTAGTGAAACATCAACTCTACACATGAAATAGGACTCAAATGACTTTTTACCATTAAGAATGGTGTAGCCCAATCTATCATCGGGCAAAGCATGACATTCCAATCCTAGTGGATTACTCAGACTTCACCCTATTCGAATCTGCACATAAAACATACCATTCCCCCACCCATTTTAACCTTACACTTCTATCCCTTATACATTTTAACAAACAGAGCATAACTCATGAATCCAATGGGAAGAAAAAACATTAAAATTGAAAGGATAGGTATTGCCAAGCCACATTAAAATCACAACTAATGTGCCATTGATGAGAACATGAAAGATACAAGGATACATTACCACACTATCAGAATGAATTTGCATACTCTAGCTTAGGGGAGCGTAGCAACTTTCAGCAATGGCAACTTCGGAGGTTGTTTTAGTAGAGAAAGAAAATGTGAGCGTAGTAAGGATGTTGGTGAAGGAAAGGAGAGGTTTTGTAGGTGGGAAAGTGAGATAGTGATAGGTTGAGGAGAAAGTGGGGTAGTAATGGTGAGTTAATGTATTGGTGGGAAGTGGAAAGGTTGGGTATTGGGGAGAACAAAAGGGTGTGGAAAATGGTCAAAAAAGGGATCTAAAGGAATATTGTGCAGAATAGGGAGGCTCAAGCAGGTATTTCAGGGTCAGGTGGATTCATATTTGATTTAAATTCTGGAAAAAAATCGTACCTCGACTGGCGCTACATTGGTGGTTCACCGAATTGAACAGGCATTCTTCCACTTTTACCTTTTACACTTGAAATAATGCCCAGTTCACTGTATCTCAACCGGCTTTTGACATGCGGTTCACAAACTAGATCGGCGATCTGCCGGTGAGTCGCCGCTTGGGCTCCCAATGCTTCAGGTGATTTGTGTTGTACTCGGTGACATACTGGCGACACAGTTTAGCATTGGCAATTTGTCGGAGTGTCCGCTGGTCAAATGCTAAAAATCCCATCCTTCTACCTTCTCGTGACCTGAGGCGGCAGTTCGCGCTTCTAGATCGGCGGTTCACCGATCCAGCGCAGTTCTCGCGTTGTTGTGGTTCTTTCCCTCTTTGCTCCTCACTTCATTGATTCTAGAAAAACCAAAAACAACAAAGAAATAACATAAATCAAATAAAACACTTGGGTTGCCTCCCAAGAAGTGTCTTAGTTAATGTCGTGGTACGATTTAGCTCTCATCAATTCTTCTTCGATGGATCATCCTCCGAATCCGACTCTGTCTCCTCCATCTCAATTCCACTATCCTCATCCTCTTTCTGCAACACCTCAATCACCTTGCATTCGGCGGGGGTTTCAGCTAACGGGCAAGCCTTGAAGGTGACTTCTTCACATCCAACTCTGAACTTGAGCTCCCCTAGCTCCACATCAACCACAGCTCTCCCCGTAGCTAGCAATGGTCTCCCCAAAATAATAGGTACCTCCACATCCATTTCACAATTGAGGACTACGAAATCAGTAGGTGGGATGAATTTATCCACTCTTACCAACACATCTTCTAACACCCCCATAGGTTTTTTAATGGAACGATCCGCCATGAGCAACCTCATAGACGTAGGCTTTGTACTTCCAAGTCCCAACTTATTGAAAATGATTAGGGGCATCAAATTTATGATGGCACCAAGATCGCATAGAGCTTTCTTAAACATACATATCCTAATTGTACAAGGGATTGGGAAAGCTCCAGGGTCTTCCCGCTTGGGGGAAAGATTGTTCATCATCATTGCACTACAATGGTGCGTCGTCTCCCCACTACCTGCATCAACCACCTTCTTCTTTTTCAATACTTCTTTCATGAACTTAGCATATCCTGGCATTTGGAGAAGGGCATCCACCAACAGTATTAATGAACAATTTGTTGAACATACAAATGAATTTTCTAAACTGATCATCTTTCTTTTTCTTGGCCAACCATTATGGATAGGAGGTGGAGCTCTCACTTCAACCTTGTAATCATTTGGGGCCTTCATGCCCACCTCATCTTCATCAACATGTGAGGAAATTTCATCATCCTTCCCCTCACCTTCCTCCACACTCTTTTCACCATTTCTTGGCGTCTTTGGCATCTCGTCGATTTCATTTTCCTCATTTGATTTGGGAGCATTATCCTCTTTGGGACTCACTCTTTCATCTCCAACCACTTTACCACTCTTGGTGACAATAGCCATGCATTGACTATTTTTCTTTGGGTTCAGCATTGTGTCACTTGGGAGTGTTCCCTTTATTCGAGGGTTCATTTGAGCGGACAAGTGATTCATTTGAGATTCCAAATGCTTAATGGAGGATGAATAAGAGATCACTGTTTGGGCAAGGTTAGATATCTCCCCTCTCAATTTCTTGACCCAGCTCTTGGTTGATTCCACTTTCTTGAGGACTCTTGCTAGCATTTCCTCAATTTTTGAGCTACCAGCATCACTCACACCTGGCTAACTTTGAGCATTTCCAGCTTTTGGATGGGGAACATATGGGTTTGAACTTCGGTGATAGCGGTCTCCCTCTTGATTCTGCTCTCTATTTCCCCATCTTTCATTTTTTTTCGGGCCATCCTTGTGCATCACGGTTTCTCCAGTCTTGGTTTTTGTCTCTTGGGTGTCAAGGGCCTTGATTGGTCCCTTGAAACCTAGGTCGAGGACCTCCCATTTGATTTCCTATGTATTAGCATTCTTCCTTGTACCTTGATGGTGATGATTCTCCTTCATATAGCAAAGGACCTTGCATCCCTACAACATTTACCACCTTAGGCCCTTCCCCCAACACATGTTTTGTCATTAATTCCAAATGTGTCATCATCTTAGCAAGATTTTCATCTCACTCTTCATCTCTTTCCGCAACTCAATCGACAATGCACTAGAGTTGATCTCATGTGTAGATACATTTTTCTCTCGCATGTGCTAGGCCCTGTTGGTTTTTGTCATTCTGTCCAAAAGGGCTTTATCCAGCCCATATGTTTGATCCATAATAGACCCTCTGGCTAAATTGTTGGAAATAGATTTGTTGATGGATTCAAGGGCTCAGTAAAAGCTTTGAAGAAGCACTCCATCAGGAAGACCATGATTTGGACAAAGGGTAACCTTCTTTTTGAACTGTAGCCATGTCTCATGCAAAGCTCTCCAGGCTCTTGCCTGAAGTTTGTGATGTCATTTCTCAGCTGCAATATTTTCGATGGAGGAAAGAACCGATCTAAAAAGACTTCGATTAATTCTTTCCAAGATGTAATACAACCAAGAGGCAATTCTTCCAACCAAATTGTCGCTTCTCCTGTTAGAGAAAATAGGAAAAGCCTTAGCCTGATAAACTCTTGACTTATGTTTGTGATGTTGAAAGGCTGGCATATCTCCAAGAAATTTCTCAAATGATGATTTGCATCCTCACTTGATTTACCTCCAAAGAGTTCCTTCATTTGCTACAAATGCAGCATAGTGCTTGTGACATAAAATACAGCATTCCCTACTGTGGATGGTAGGTGAATGGCTCTAGCAATCTCCGGCATCACCGGGTTATCGTCCTCATGTTACATGTTACCTTCCACTGAGCTATCCCTTGCTTGGTAGTGATGACTCATATGGTTGTGATATCCTAACAAGCACAACAAAATCACGTTAAGTAACTAAAATGCAAAGCTATTTCAAATTAACAATCAATACAAGAATATCAAGCGCTAGTCCCCTGCAACGGCTTCATTTTTTATAACGTCCAAAATATACTCCTCATACAAAGAGTATACACGATCTCTGTATCAAAACAAGTAACCCAACGGATGTAGGGATCGAATCCCACAAGGAGTGATAATTACAAGTGTTGGTTGCGAAATTGAAGTTAGCTTGCACCACTTAAAAATAACATAAAAATAAACAAGTTAGGGGACATTGGAATTTGTAATAGAGTATGATTGCTAATTTGGTTACCTACGATAGCAAAATTACCAAGGTTGTTGACAAGAATGTGAAANGTAGATGATATACTAACTAGATAGGGACATGCTAGGTCATCTCATAAGTTCAATTAGTGTAAATAATCTCAAAAAAATAGGTATTTACTGCTTTTCAGCTTTCTAAATACCTCTTGCTAGAGTTTTATCAAACCTCTAGCCACCATTAGCTCAACCCGATCAGATTTGGTTTAATAGCTGCACTAATTTCTAGCTATTAGCTATTAATTAGGAGCGAGAATGTAATTTTATCTATTTCTAGCCCAATTTCACAATCTCTCATCCATACCCACCATTAAATTCTCTCTCAATACTTAATTATTCTTTTGCAAGCAACAATCAAGTAAGAACAATTCGACCCACATCATAATCAATGGATCCTCTATTATAGATTGAAGAGAATCTAACAGATTTACACTTATTTAAACAATACTGAGATGACTCTAGCAATACCTACTCTAATTAAGCATTCATCATCACACACCTCTAGTTAATGATTTAGCTACTCATAATTAAGAAATTCTAAAGTACATTCAACAATAAACTCATTGAATTCAATAACAAGAGTAGTAAAATCAAGTTCACAAGTAGTTTTCAACAGTGGCAGTACCTTGCTATTAAGAAGAAGAAGAAGAGAATAGTACTTTTCAAATTCTACCAATCAAATTCTCCTCTTCTCTGTCAAAGGAATGTTTTAAAGCTAAAAATGGGAAAAGATGATATGATATGATCTGCTCTAATGAGTACATGGTACTTTCTCTAGAATTTATATATCCAAGAAAATAGGGCATCTTCTCTCTCTCTTTTTTGTGATGGACAATTTTTCCCCGGAGCAGCGTTCTGGAATCGGTGGAAATATCGGCGGTTTGCCGGTTACAATACGCGGACCGTCATAAATTCCAGTAACCATCGGCTAATCATTCGGCATTTTGCCGATCTCCATCTGCGCACGGTTGATGCTTTTCTCTTCAATCTAGCAAGTCAGGTGTCATTCGGTGGCTGGACCGGTGAGTCTCCGTTAGCAACCCGCGTTTTTCCGGTGGCTTGTTTTCCAGAGGAAGTGCTGATCGGCTTTTGACCGGCGTTTCGCCGATTTTTTCGGTGGAACACCGAATTTTATCCCACTTCCTTCTTTTTGCTTTATTTCTTGCTCTTTTCCTTACATTAGGCATCTGCACACAACAAAGGCAAAAAGAACATAAAATCCACATAAACAACTCAAAAACTAAGCAAAAATTCAGGTTTAAGACCCCAATGAGTTGGTGAATTACCAACTCATCATTTGGGTGAACCCATTTTATCAGTTCTGCAGGCTAAGTAATGGGATAGATCACTAGTGTAATAACCCGACGTAGTTATGAATCCATAGAGAATACTTCCTTAGTTTTGCATAAACTTAATCACAACATCAATTTACAACACTGTTACTTGTTTACTTCTCAAAACCCCCTGTTTTGAAAATAATTGAACTAAAAGTGTGAATACTAGCATTAATCTATATCTTGACCATATTCCCTGTGGGATCGACTCCAACCTAGTTGGATTCTTTGTTGACAACGTACGCGTTATACTTATTCAGGGGTATAATGTGGTGTTATCAATGTGTAGAATAAAAAAAGGACAGTTTCATATATATTATATAAAATCAAGGAATTTGAAAATACTTTTTACAGTACACTTAATTAATATGTCAATTTCAAATTCTTAAAATCTAATTTGAAGAATTAAAGAAAGTACGATAATCAATGACTACATATCCAAGAAAAAGAAGAAGAGACTAGTCCAATAGTTGATAATTAAAATGGCAATTCAACGTGCAAAAGAATTGGTTAGAAAGTAAAGAATATCAAATGAAAATTTGTTATTGCAATTTATAAGGGAAAGAAAAATACTGCAGTGGCACTTAAGATCAAGAAAGCTTCAAATTTATTTATTTAGAAATT